>JALBYZ010000853.1:0-14499 GCA_038050575.1 Globisporangium mamillatum | reverse complement strand
CATCGGCGTACTCTCGTGTGCGCGAGGGTTCCACTGGCTCCCGATCTTGCTCTTGTCGCGGCTCAAAACGAATCTCGCAGTGTTTGCAACCATCGGATGCACATTCGACGGCTCCCAGATCGCACTCTCGCAAGCCTGGTTCCTCATGTACCCAGGAATCGCAGAGCTCATGTTCTTCATTTACAGTTTGCTCAACCTGCTCGCGAAGCTGCTGCATCGGAGGATGAGTGACGTGCTCTTTGGTCCGACGCTTCTCTTCTTCTGCACCATGCACTACGCGCGCACGGACCTTGCGCAGTCAGGCTGGTTCGAGTACGACGGTCGCATGCCGACAGTGCTGACTTCGGACGAGTTCGACCGGCTGTCGGTTTTGGGTTTCTTTGCGAACGACACGCTCCTGAAGCTCAACGGCAACGTCAAGTCGCTGTTCCTGATCAAAGTGGGCGTGTTGAGTCTGAACCTGATCCCACTGCTGTGGTCCAAGCAGCCTGCATACAAGAGAGCCGACACAGCGTTGGTAACCTCAACCGAAGTGAATCTCGCACTGCGCTTGGCGTCCAGTGGTGGATTGGGATCCCTTGTGACGACTTCATCTGTCCCCTCGGAGCTGGCAAAACTACTTTCTCAAGACCTTCTACCGGAAAATCGAGCGCCCACTCTGGTCTTATCAGGTTTCGAGCTACTTCGCGTGGGGTACCTTGTCTTGGACGGCTCGTGGCTCATTTCGATTTACGACTGGTACCTTCTCCTGATTGTGGCGATGCTTCTTCAGTGCCGCGTACAGCCGTCAATGCGCGTGATGGTGTTTGCCGTGCAGTGTGCATGCGATGGAAGCGAAGACGCTCTGGGGTTCTCCACGTCCTCCTACTCTATCGACAAGAGGCCCATCATCTGTCGAGTCAGCGACCCGCGAGTCTCCAACTGCAAACCCTGGGCGATCTCGGCGCGGTCATTCCGATAGCCGATAGCACTCTCTCGTAATAGGTGCGAGCGAGCTGGTTGTGGCCTCCTTTTGCAAGTGACACGCTTCCGCCGAGAGAAATCGCACAGAGTGGGTAAATCTACAAGTGAGGTCTAACAAGCTCATGTACCATCTACTTTCGAAACGCCTGTATTAGTGTAGTCTACTGCGCTCATTCAGCTGGTGCCATTAGAGGTCCTGTGAGTTGTTCTGCACCAGCTGATGGAATACATCCTCTCGCGATGATCCGAGACCTGACGAGCGCTTCTGACCGGTTCCAACTAATAGTCCGGTCAAATGGATCCTTTCGGAACGCTCGCTCTCTTTTTGCAACAGAGTACTCGGTTTACCTCGCCTCGACAAAGTGCATGGAGGCAAAATCTTCGGTCATGTTGGGTATTAGTACTATTTGCTTACGCGTAGGATTCTCACGGTGAACACACTTGCACATCAGAGACCACCCAATGATGCTCCGGAGTACGTTGGTAGATCCATCTACTTTTGCTAATAGCATCTCATTGTACATTCGAAGATGTTCGGAGTCCACAGGTCCTCAAATCAGCCCACTGGCGCTGGCACCCAGTGCAACCTCACGCATCATTGCATGCAAACCATAACAGCCTCTTGAACTGGCTTCTGTGCCGATGTTCCGCTCCGTCGTGTAGCATTATTGGTCTTTTAATTAGAGAGTGCAACGTGAAGGTTAGCGTTGACCTCCAAACTGATTTGAATGGCTCGCACCCACACGATCTTTGACGAAAATCAGGGAGTTCTGCCTGCTGCTGTTGCCCGCTCACTCCACCGCCACTCGGCATTCCGGGTTTCAAAATCCAGTCCATCAAGTGCACCCACACGTATGTAGATGATCAACTAGCAACCGGTACTCAGTACCCAGTATTCAGTCACTTCGAAACATCGTCCGCCAAGTCAGTCAGCCGTCCGTCCGCTGACTGACACCCCGAGAACTCATTCTCAAAATCGACGACTTGGGTAACAGCTCAGCGCATCTTGCTGGGTACCTATATATCTGTCTTCTGCGACGGTCAAGGCGCCACCTACTCGCATCGTTCGGTTGCTGCTGCTGGTGGTGTTTTGCCTCGCACTCTAGCTGGGATGCGTCTCAAGTGAGGACGATGTTAATGCGGCCATGAAGCGCAACCCGATCGTCAAGATCGACGCGCACGACCAAGTGAGCTCAAAGCAACTCTTCTCGAGTATCTGGCAGATCAAGGGTGTTCCGTTACTCTTCGAGGAGAACGACCCCTCCATCGCCCGAATCACGGCGAACATCACGGAGAGAACGTTCGTGACGCACGCGAACGACGTCTCGAGCGACTACAACATGGAGGTCTGGGTTTCGGGGAACTCGGAGGATGCGGCGGGAGCCGTGACCGTGGGCGTGGTCTCCAAGCTCACCATCAACTAGTTGGTTGTGGGGATGGCCTCTCCGCAGAGCTCCGCGATCGTTGGTCAGTACCTGTTCGTCGAGGTGCGCGTGCGAGCCAAGAACTCCATCACGCGAGTTACGTCAGAGAACGACGGCGACGTGGTCGTCCTCAACAACGTGCTGGCGACTGTGAACCTGCCCACTTTTGTGAGTACGCAATCTGAAGCCGAGCTTGTGTTGGTTTCCAGCTCCGTCGCAACGACCAGCAGTAGCACAACTGGCTTTGAAATCGTCGAAGATGAGGGATCGTTCAACTCTGCGAATGCACCAACCTCCACCACCGCTACGCGTCCTCAACGCAGCTGAATGATAAAAAAACCAGACACACTGACCGAGGGCAAAGTTCACATCGACCTGGCCTTGCCCGGCTCCGCCGTCGTCTCGGAACTGGCGTACTACGACTTTGGAGCCCTGTACGCCGGCCGCGTGATGGTGATTGCAGACGACGTCGCGAGTCTCAAGCAAGTGGAAGTAGTATTCACCCACTCTTCAACGGAGGACGAGGGTATCCAAGTGCGCCTCAAAGCCTCGGTCGACGTGACAACAGCCAGCTTCACGACGCTCATCAGCCTCGCCGAGAACTTCCAGGTAGCTTGGAGCACCAGCTCCAAGGTGATGGTGCACACACTACAGGATTTGCTGAACACCACGTACCGCAAACGTGACGTGGATATTTTGGTGTACGGCAAGGGCAGCGTCTTCGTCTTGGACCCTGAGAGTTTCCTAATCTGGCCCAAGATGGACTTTGACGCCACTGGAAGCGGAGATATCCAGGTGGACGTTGGTAGAGTCTGGGCGCAGCGGAAAATCGGACTTCGAGCGTACGACTCGAATTCGATCAACTGGTTCGGCGAGATCCTCCACTCGAGCGTCGAGGCGTCGCCGCTGGGAATAGGGAAGGTTTGCATCAAAACCAAGTTCAACTTGCACGAAGTGGACGCCACGGAAGACCGGCTGATGTTCACACCCCGAGTCTCGAACACAAGGCAAAGCGCGTCCGAGAGCGTCAAGTGCGAAAAGCGCGCATATCCAGAGCGCAAATCTGAGATGATTGGTGGTGGTGGGGGTCCATTCGGCGACTCATCACTCGGGGGCTCCGCAGCGACTGCCTCTCGAGACACGCCAGGCAGTTCGACCTCCAGCGGGACTCCTGGCAATACAGGCGTTGTTGCGGTCGGAGTTGCAAAGCTAGCGGCTTTTGTGTCGCTGTTTCTCGCCGTGATGTCTTTGTTGTAGTTACCGCTAGTTGAGTTGGCTTTTGAGCTCCTGGTTCATTGGAGCTGCTCCCATCTCCGAAGGCTAATCAAACGCCCATCTTTTGTTTGCAAAGAATGATGGTGTTTGTGTGGATACAAGCCCCAAGTTTGAAGCGAGAGGCTTTGAAAGTTGTGTGAAGACGTGCTCGAAATCTAATTAACGGCGCAAATTCGTGAATGAAGAAACGGATGAAGCCAGAGTCCTCTCCTTTTTGTCTAGTTCTCTGCGCTGCGCGTACGCGAAGCGCGCAGACTGCTACCGATGCTGATTATGCTTGAACCGATAGACGAGGATCTTGTCGTGGTGCTCGCCCGCGACGACCATGCAGCAATGGGCTTTTTCTTTCCTCAGGCAACGCTCGCTCACAGAAATCACGTTGAACGCCAGTGAGGCTCCGTTCTTCAGCTGCAGCGAGATCAGCGCACAGCAGTTCTCGCCTGTGTCCAGCGACGTGATCTGCACGCTGTTGTTCATTAGTAGAAACAGGAAATGCCTCGAGGACTCTCCTTTGCTTCTCGGGTAAACAGTCGAAAGCGCGAACATGGGTGGTGGCGAATTGCCAGCGAAGTCGAGCTGGACTCGTACAGGTGCGATTTGAATTCGTTCACCAGTCAGCAGCAGCTGGTAGAACCGAAGCTTCCCAGATGAATTGTTGCTGCTGCTGATGCTCTTCTTCGCCGCTTGGTTCTCGAAAAATACCATCAGCACGACTCGCTTCTCGTCGACTGTCGCTTTGATCTGCAGGATCTCACCTTGTCGGTTTGAATGATTGGTGGTGGGAGGCTGAACGAGGTCGAGATGATACTGGTGCACTGGGGTGAACCAGCCGAAGCCTGAGAAATGCTTAGCGTCGTACTCCCACTCGAGAACATCCGCATTGCTGTCGATGCTGAGGAGCTTAGCATGGGGATTGCCTTTATTGCTTTGAAAGCACTTGAGGAAGAGAACTGGGTGTTTGTGACCACAGAAGAACTCGCGTGTGATGTCCTGGGAGCTGAGTTCATTCATGAGATCGCTTGGCCGTGGTGCATCGAGCTTGGCTGCAATCTCAGCATCGAAAATGCTGCTTTTCGGTTTGTTAGGGCCGCCTCGTGCTCCCATGTTGTATTTCAAAATGTCGCCGCTCGAGTGTCCGCAGACTAGGCTCGTCTGATCCCCGAGGAGCGTTGTCGTTGGAAACCAGTTGGCGCAGAGGAACTGGGGCGGCAGGGCGGTAGTCAAGGTCTTTACTGTCGGGATCCATTGCTTCACATCATTTGGAAGACCTGGTTGAAGCATCGAGTCGGAATTGAGCTCGACAAGGAGATCCAGCGGCTGGGGTTTCCATTTTTGCGGGTTGTCCAGGGCAAAACAATCATTAGAGTGCTGCTGCTGGTCGCTCGAATTGCTTCGCAAGACTCTGTTGACGCTCCAGACGTGAATCAGCTTGAGCTGGTTTCGAATGACGAGTTGCGTCTTGTTGGCGCTGATGTTGATTCTGGAAATGCCCGACTTGGCAGATTTTGCAAGGGGTACGTGACTTTTGAGCAGTAATGGCGGCTGATGAAGCAAATCGAACACGAGAAGTTCTCCACTCACAGTCCCAATAACACAAAAGCTCGCATCTGAGGCTACCTCAACGCAGGATGGGTGCGCGAAAGTGGAAGGAACTGCGACTCGATCGATCTCCACGAGCATTTGCTGCCAGAATTTCTTGTCGACGGCTGCTTTGGTGCTTGACTGTGGATCTAACGGTTCTGCGTCGCCCGGTCGGAGCTGTATCACGTCTCCTGCATTTCTTCTCATTCTATTCCCCAGCTGCTCTTGACCCACGGTGTGATCTTTCAAGTCTACATCGCGAGAGACGGAATGACTGGCCGGAGTGTCTTTGCTCTGCTTACTGGAACTGAAAAATCCAAACCGCTTCTTCTTTGGCGATTGAGTGGCTGCTACTTGCATGGCTTCACCGTCGATTGTCGGCTTTGCAACAATTATGAGTTTCTTTGGCTGCGTCACCAGATGGAGAAACTGCACACTCTCTCGCGGTGTCTCACAGTGCAAAGCTGCTCGTTCCTTCCTTGAGATTCGCATTTGCTTGTAGGCGTGACTGAACATTGCGCTTGCGAGTACTGAAGACGACCGCGAGAGCGCGTTCTTGACCTGGGTTGAATTTGCTGGAGGCTTGGAATTTCGGGCTCCTGGTAGCTCTGAATTCACAAAGAACACCTCCCGGAACACCGAGCCAATCGTCCCACGAACTCGAGTGCAGCTCGACCAGAATTCACTGTGGATATCTGCCGCGATTTCGTGCATGACCTCATTCTGTTGTTTACAGTGTGCAAGTTGCGTTAGAAGATGAACAAGCCAGACCACACAGTGTGCAACCCATCTAAAACCTGCACGCGACTCACAAGGATGGCTGCAAGCTCTGACATCGCGCACGCGGCTCGGAATTGTATGTGTCTTTCTTGTTCCACGGCACTGTGCGTAGCTTCCCAGCTCTGAATCTCGTGTTTCAGTAGTTGGGTGTCAGGCTCCGACTCGACTTGTGCAGCAGCACGATCGACCCACTCGAAGACAACACCTCGGATGAAAATCACCAGCTCGTACTTGATCGGCGGGTATGATTCGATCCCCAATCTGCCGTCATAGTTGAGGCTGCTGTCTTTGGGGAAGATATGAAAGGCTTCAGCGTCTTTTTGTCGAATGGAAATGGTTTTCTGCAGGGCTTCAATCCGCGCTTCTCCCGCCACAAGCATCGCTTGGGCTTCTTGCAGCGCCTCCTCCATGGTTTTCCGAGCCGACATCTTTTCATTCCGCGCAGACTGAATTTGTCCAACTTGCGAGCCGCTTTGGTTCAGAGACTCGAGAATGGAGCTGAAGTCAAGCTGTGGCGCTGGCGTGCTCTGCATGTTTCTATCGGACGATTTTGGAGGAGCGGACAAGAAGAAAGTCTTGATTGCTTGCTGCTGGTTCGTCGACAAAATCTGCAACGCGCGCTGTTTGCGCGTTCGGATGTCGTTGGCCTTCTTGCCCAGCGCTTCCTTCTCCTGCACGAATGACAGCAACCTCGCCTTCAGATTCTGCGCTGCAAGCTCGAAGTCCTGACGTCTTCTTTGCTGAATCTCTTCTGCAATAGCATGGATCGGTTCTCTATTGTGTGCACTTTCTCGCTCTTCTCCATGGTTTTGTGAGTTGTGTGTGTTCTTGACGACCTGAGCGATAAACTCCAGGTCCATTCGCCCCTTTGCGAGCTCAGCTTCGAACAAGTGGGTCTTCTCGTGCACAAGCTCATGGATCCGAAAAGCCTCGGTTCGGATCTCCTCTTGCTGTTTCTCCTGAAGCACCTGGATTTCAGCGAGCAATCGGAGCTCCAGAGCGTCGAGCTCGTCCACTTTCACGTGCAAAGAGTCAACTTCTTCACTTTTCCGCACGATGGCTTCGATTTCCAGGTCCCGCTCGTGCTCCCACTGCTTCTGCTCAGCTGCGAGCTGCTCCATGATTGATGCTTGTTGTCGGACCTGCAAGTAATCAACTTTGCGATGGAGTTGCTCCTGGACGGCTGTAGCGGCTTGCAGCTCGTTGTCCAACGACTGGAAATCCTGGACGAGCTTCTGATAGTAGTTGTACGCGTTCAGCTTGTTTGGGCGTCTCGCCACGCGGTTGAGGACGCTGTGCTGTTGCTTTGGCTTCTCCTTTGCTAGCACTCGGAGCTCTTCCCGACCTTCACCATCGCGGCTGTTGTCCTCGTCTTCTCTCATTGTTCGTTGTGAAAGCATGCGAAAATGAACAGACGCACGCAGCGTTGGTTTGGCGGATCAGGACTATTTCAGTTTGTGTACTCGACCAAAGACGTTCCGCCCCAAAGTGATGGTAATACTTTAGTGCCACGTTAATCGTCTTCAAACTTGTAGTATTCAGAGTCCTCAGGGCCCTCTCCCTCACTGTCGTCGTCGCCATCCCCGAAATCAGCTTCGTAGTCGATCCCAGCGTGTGGTCCACTGCCTGTAGAAATGGCGTCAATATCATCCAGTGGAGGCGAAACATCAATGATCTGCTGAAGCAAATCTTCAAGTGACAGCTGGAAAGACTGGTTGTGAGCTCCATCTGGCAAGATTACCTCTTCATTTTGCGAGTTGGCATTGCTTTCAGGAGGTTCAAAGCTCTCTGGAGGAGACTCGAAAGATCTGTTGTCTGCGTCTGCGATCGTTAACTCTGTCAGCTCGGGCTTGTGGTTTGAACCATCTTGAGAGTGGCTTGGGTCTTTGATGGCAGCCTCTATCGTGGATGAGGAACCGATGTCAACTGCGGATTTGAAAGGCTCTAAAGAGTGTTCGGGTGGAAGAGCTGCTGAGCTATTGCCTTGAGTGAAGCTGTCAGGGTCGGAGTCGGTTTTACCGAGCGTAGATTCGATGTTGGGGGAACTGCGCTGATCTGGTTCTTCAATGGCTGTTGCTGTTACTGGACTACTGGTCATTTCTTCTGACTCTGGCGGTGCTGCTGAGTGAACAGCAGGAATCAAAGACTGTTGTTTCTCGTGAATGAGTTCCTCACTCACTCCAAATTGATCGTCACAAACCTCCGCGTTTGAAGCATCCGTACGTTCTGCTGTAGAAACGTCGACCGCAACTGCTTGATTCTCACCCGTCTCACTGGTGCGAGCAGTAGCGCTGTCTTCTGGCTGCTTGTGAGCGATCTCATCGACTACGACTGGCGACAGAACTTCACACTTGTTCGCATTCACAGCGTCTCCAACTTCTTCTAAAAAATTGTGAGCAACAAGAACTTGAGCTTCACTACCTTCACTGGAATCAGTAGTGTCAGAATCCACGACTGTCGAATCAGCCACGCTCGTTAACAACGACGGTACATCCTCGACGCTTTCTTCTCCTTCGTTAGTGTTATTTCGACTCCCCGAACCATCTGCGACTTCTGCGTGAACACCTCCGCACTGTAGCTGGGCTATACCATTGGTCACGCTGGAAGTTGGCGTTGACTCTGGATAGCAGGTACCTGTAACGGAAGCTGCGCTCTCAAGCACTGATCTAGGTTTGTCTTGACTTTCTTGCTGCTGAACTGGATAAATTGGCTTGGCATCCATTGCGTTTTCAATACTTGGGGCAGTATCTGGTTGGCCAACCTCTGTAGGTTCGTCACTGAGAATGACATTGCTAGCAGCATCGGATATAGGCTCAATGGAGTCTTCAGCACTTGGTGTTGATATCACTTGAGTACTCGAAATGTGCGATCCAGTCCGTACATCACCTTTTGCCGGTTTAGGCTGTTGAATGCCAAATTGGCTCGCCTCCTGGAAAGCTTCAGCTTGATGCTCCAGAGCCTCAGAATCGAATGCCTGTAGCAGCATGAGGACATCGTCGTCGTCACTTCCGAGGCCAAGACGGAACTCTTTACTGGACCACTGTCGACCGCTTTTGCGATCGCCTCCCTCGAGAACTTCAAGAACATGAGTCTCTAAGCTGACCATGCTGCTTCCGGAGTCTCCATCGCTTGCTACACCGAGGAAATCGACGATCTTTTGTTGTGAATCGCCAGATGCAGAAGACTGGACTGACGACGCTCCCCAACGTTCATTGTTGCTAAGACCTGGTGATGCTTCGACTGCTGGGTCACTTCGCGGTGGGCGAACAAAGCGTGCAGATCGGCACGACGCGTTTGATGTTGTACGAGGAGGCTGAGGACACCACAAGGAAGGGGTCGGAGCATTGGATGCTTCATACAACTCTGTGCCTTCCTGAATGCTTTGTTGCTGTGTGAGCTCATCCTGCAAGATCTTGACCTGAGAAGACAGCAACTTTGCTCCGATGGGAGCATAAGCTTTTGACCGTGGTGTTGATCTTAAAGATCCCAGAGAACTGGCTGGTGATGCGTCTTCTGGTGGGTACTGATCCACAGTATTCAGTCGTGGGCTGTGAAACATTCGGAGTGTTTTCTGGACTGCTGAGAGGTAAATGTGGTCTTTCAATACCCTTTTCTCCTGCTCCTTGCGTCTTCTCACCGTGTTTATCTTGTTCGAGTACGCTTTGGCCACGAGCTGTTTCGTGTTTCGCACATCAAAGTGGTCGCCATCAATGCTCCACTTGCTGGACATACTTGCTGGAGATGGTGACACGCTGTAGACCCCCTGGTGCGTTGCAGGTCGTGAACCAAATCTGTCAGAAACAGAACTGAGTGGCTGTGCTGTCGATCCGCAACCTCTTGCTCGACTGTGCGTGTTTTGCGGTCTGACTGGGGCTGTCGATGCACAGCGCATTGTCGGCAGAATGTGGGTCAACTCGTCACCAGGTTTGATCGACTTCCCTGTCAAACGGTACCAGCGTCGACAACTGAACGCAGACTCAGTACTGGAGGCTGATGGCATTTGCGCTCTGTCGGTTTGATCTTCTGGGGCTGCTGCTCTGGACTCATTGCAGTCAGCGTCATCCTTCAGGAACAGAGTGTTTGGATCCGTAGCTCCCTGGGGTTTTCAAAGTTGAGTGAGATCAACTTTGCATTTTATCATGGACAGCTTGCTCGAAATTTTACGCTTACCAAGTTCGTATCAAGAAGAAAACTTGACGAAGTATCACTTTGGCCTGATGCTTTACCTGTTGTAAGAAGCCCAGTTAGCCTGATTCATCAATTTTAATGCTTCTGGCTTTTACATGAAGGAGGAACGAACCTGAGGCACTTGCGCGGAGAGTCCCATTCTCACCCATCGTTTATCTAGAGAACTAGTTGTGCCGCAGTCCGAACGTGCCGATGTACTTCAATCGATCAACTGAGCGCTCGCTTCGCCAAAGTCTTCAAGAGTGCCCAAGTTGGTGCGCTGCTATTTGGACTCGAGTCGCATATTTATAGACCTACGAAGGGCGAGACAACAAGGTTCGCCACGAAGTCTGAATCGTCAGAAACATTGGCAACTGGATGGAGATCAAGCGAGTCCTGAACCTTGGGGCTGCAAGTTTCACAAGCGAGCATTCTTTAAAGTTGCATTATGATTTTAAATAACACCAGCTTCATCATCACTACGTCAGTATAACTGGGAGAGGAGAATAGCTAAGTACAGGCGAAAGTGGGGCTGACTTACTCCAGACGAATACAACATCCACACACGAGTCTCTTCACGCGAGACGAGACTTCCATCGGTCTTCACTTGGTCGTTCCACTGGGAATGCGTCTGAGGTGGTATCACTTTGTCTGGCGCACAACTTTCAATATGTCACATTGCGGGTGGCAAGCGATAGACAGCAGCCAGCTCAAAATTCGTAGCTTTCACCGTCCGAGAGAGTTCGTCCGTCGCGAGGGACTTCGTTCTTCTTTGCCACTGGCACTTCCTCTTTGTGCGAGCCATCCTTTCCGTGGTATCGCGAGTCGTGGAAATCAAACACTTCCGTGGATCGATTCGTGCTCCCAAAGTCGCTGGTTCCCATGCTGCTTCTGTCCAGCTCACGCTGGTACGGCATCGCTCGTGGTGGTTGCGGTCGGTGGATCGTAAAATCAACAGTAGCCATCGAGATGTCGGAGAGACGGCTTTCGTCCAGCGTCGTCAATCCATCAGTCGCTTGCGCTCGGTAAAGGTCGAACTCATCGTCATCGTGTATAGATGATAGCTCGGACTCGCGATCGTAGCTGCTGTCAACTCCTGGTGCGCGGTACGGAGTGTAGTGCGAATCAGCGTTAAATCCGAGCGACGTCCCCATGGAGTTGTCGCTTTCAAAAGATTTGATGATTGCGCTAGGGATGCGGAAATTGTCGATTTCAGGGTTGTGGAACCCGCTTGCTGGGTTGGTGTAGTACGGGTTCCCTCCACCGACGCCGCCCGGCATCACGTGTTGTTGTTGCTTGCCAGAGCGTTGTGAGTTTCCAATCACTGCCACCGGGCTTCCATAGTCGTCGTATCCGCCTATTTTTGGCGACGATGCACGAAACGAACCCGACGAAGACGCCGTCTTTGGTTGACGGCTGCTGACTCGTTCGTGGAACGCAAGCGCACTTGCACTCAATCCTGGTGGCTGGCGGTATTCTGACTGCTGGCGCGCCGAATGGAACGTGTCTTTCCACTGGAAGTCGGACTGGGAATCCGGATGCCACTCCATCTTGGAATGATTGTTCTTGGTCGTGAGCGTCGGCATGAACCCTCCTCCGCTGCTCCGGAACATGTCGTCTTCTGGACCGGTTGTTTTCTTCTTCTTACAGAACACGATAGAGAGCACAATGAGCACGACCAGGATGACGCCGCCAATGACAATTCCGATGATAGCTGCCGTAGAAATCCCGCTCGATGTCGTGGTCGAGTCGGTGGATCCGACTACCGTCGTCATGAACGTGATGAAGTGGTAACTCGCGTTCGCCGGGTCCTTTGGCGGGATAATCACGTGCGCGAACACGTTGTACTCGCCCGCGCGCTCAAAGTACATTTTCTGGCGGAACGTCGCGGCGTCGCCCGTGAAGTTCGACGTCTCCTGTTCCGTGATCTTGCGCTGCGAGCCTGTGCGGAACACGTCGCACACGGTCGTGCGCGAGCACGTGTGCACATTCGCGTGGCCGATCTGCACGGGACTTCCGGTGGTCGGGTCAGGCACATACGTCGGCAGAGAGTGCAAGTCGAACGCGTTGCTCGCGAGGTTGAGCGTGGCCGTGAACACGAACTCGGTGTTCACGAGCGGCGCGAGCTGCGAGCCCGTGTTGGACATTGCGATCGTCATCGTGAGCGGGCAGTCCTTGCCTTCAGCCTGCTGCCGCACGTACGCGAAATCGAGGTTCTGCACCGCCAGACCCTGGTCCACCCAGTAGCAGTACGTCGTCTTGCCGTCGTACTCATAGTCTACAAGCAAGGCACATTTCCACACACAGAGATAATAATGAGCAACACACACACACAACATGCGCATGTACACGGAGATGACGTACCGTAGAGTGAAGGCGGGGAGCTCGCGAGCGCCCGCGCGTCCGCCGTGGAGACTGCGAGCGTGATCGCCATCGCAGCAGCGAACCCGCGCGCCATGGACACCATGCTGCTGCCTGCTGATGCTGCGGCTTTCCTTTCCTTTGCGTGAATGTTAATACACTGCGAGTGAGAGCGGGCGTGTTTCTGATGGTGGATGGGGAAGGCAAACAAGTGTGTTTTTGCTTGTTGTTCTAAAAAGCAACACCAGCAAGCAAACAAAGCAAGATTGCACGCCAGTCACACAAGGTCGGACGCTCGCTTGCTTGCTTGCTTTGTGAGTGGTCTTGCTGGAAAGAGGAGTGTGAAAGATGGCGCGCACGCGCAAGAGAGAGGAGAGGAAGGGGGAATCGGGGTCGCAAGCAAGCGACAACAACAACACTTGCTTGTTTCGCTGTGATGTTCATGATTGAGAGCCAGGCAGTCGTCTGGTGTCATACAAAACAGCGCGCTGCTGTTTTGACTGGAGAAGCAGGCAGGAGGGAAAAACAGACGCTTCGGCTTGTTTCTGCCCGATTTTAACCTCTGCTAACAAATAGAGTCAGACAACAGCAATTGTTTACCTCCTTAAAAAAATGTTTCTAAAAATGTAAAAAGGTTCAAAATAAACCTGTTCAGAATTTCGTAAAATGCTTAATCATTGCTATCAAGGGAGCTTTGATTACCTACGTGAAAAAAATGCGAGTTAAAAATCCCTCACAAATTTCAGTTCGTCAATCGTACTGATATTCCAAAATCGATTGCCTGTGAAATTGCACAGTGCATTATGAGAGGGCTTGACCCTGTCATTTGCAGCTGAAGGATGTGATTTTGAAGCAGTTTGGAACGAATTTTGAATGGGTCACCTTTCTGGATTTGCGAATATGTTGCTGCTTGCAAGAGCGGATTGGCAGTGAAGTGAATCTATGGACAGTTTGAAGCATGCTGCAAGAGGTTCGTGATTTGTGTACTGTAGCGACTGCAAAGCAAGCGGCCATTTGCGGACGCAGATTTTATCGCTGGGCACTGCAATTGCTATCAAGGAACTCACCTACTGCGATACAACAGGACGACAGGGTTCTTTTGCTATTACGTACCCCTAAACCGCCGCGTAACTCTTCGATATGTTCTGTATTTTTTGCTCTTGCTTTTAGTGGAACTCGCGTGATTTTGGCTTATCGGTTTTGCCGCGAAATCATGCCACCGGAGCATTGCTGTTTGGATAGGATCTGCGTGTGTTGCTTGTGCATTGTGTCTGGACGTTCTCCGTAGAGAGAGTGCTATGTGTTGGGCACGTGGATGGCGAGACGTGCGGTTTGATCACAGCGTTCGGTTCGTACAGCCAGACTATTACTGTAAGCACACTTTCTGGTGTCCTTTGGTTTGTTGCACACATGGATGCTTTTCAAAGGACGATGTAGAGTTTGGGATTTTTTGCTCAGCAAACCAAAACACCCAAAACCTGTGGAGCGACGGTGCAACTGCGATGATCTTCGTCATTTCGATCCGTTGGAGTCGCAGGAGTGCCACTTGACAGTGAGTGTGCGATGGAAATGTGTCTCCATCGTTCGCTTTTACAAGTGAGGCACCGTACGGCAACGGGGACGTCAGCCATCGATCTCCGCTGTCTTGCTTGATCAGCTCTGCATTCGCTCGCATCTGCGCACTTGTCCAGGGTTTGCAACTCAAGCGAACGGGGAACATGACGGAGCCACCTCCGCAGCTCAAGCGAACGCGTTCGGGAACATGAAGGACCCACCGCCGAAACCGACCTATCGCAGCGTCAAGACGAGCCTCAAGAGCGTCACCAAGAGTAATCTCGTCACGGCGAAGTTCACAGATGCCGCGTTCCGGGCCAACAGCATCATGATCCACGCGCTCCAGCTGCTCCAGCTGCTCCAGCTGTACCTGCTCCACTGTTGCGACGTGGGC
>JALBYZ010000852.1:0-14525 GCA_038050575.1 Globisporangium mamillatum | reverse complement strand
TGGAATAACGCGTGGCGGTCAAACGACTCTTGCCGCCCAAGCGTTCGTGGTCGATCTTTCTGTCGAGGAAAGACTCCTGTGGCTCACGCGTCAAGCTGAAGACCAAGCTGAAGTACGCCTCTTGCGGGTCCAGTTCCTTGATCTTCTGTAGCAGCGAGTGGATTTCTTCCAACAGGGAAAGCTCGCGGAACGTGAAGATGAAGTACACTTTCTGGCTCGGCGCCTCGTGGTGCGACAACTTCGCCACCATGTCGTCCAAGATGGCAACCAAAGGGGTAACACCCACGCCACCGGCAACCAAGCAGACCGTCGAGTAGTCTTCGTACAGCTCCAGCGAGGCGCCATAGAAGCCGTCCAAGTACACCGTCGGAAGAACGTTGTTCTGTTTGCAGTCGTTGCAGTACTCCACCAAGCCGGTCGTCCAGTCTCCGAGCGACTTCACGATGAGCGTCAGCGAGGTCGCGCTCGTTCGTGGCGACGACGCGATGGTGAATGGATGCCACTGGAGCTGCGATACTGACGGCACATTGAGGTACACGTACTGACCGACCTTGTAGTCGCCATCGCGTTGCGCCGAGCGAGTGATGACGATCTTGACAAACTCGTCCGAGAGCGAGGTAAACTCGGTCACTTCCACAGCGGAAAACGAGTTGGAGCACGAAATGAAGCGGTTGATCAGATACAGCAGCACCGGCGAGATGACGAACCAGATCGCGCCGCCCCAGTGGAGCGCAATGAAGAGGATTGCGACCAAGAACAAGTGGTGCACATAATAGAAGATATCAAAGTAGTTGCGACGCACGTACGGGATTGAGGAGACCGAGATCGCAAGGAAGCAGATCAGTGCGAGCTCTCCGAACACCGCGAGCCAGCGATCGTGGCCTTCTTCGTCTTCGCCCAGCTTGCAGTTGAAGCACGGGAGCGCTTCGTGCGTCCACTTGTCCTCGCGGATCCACATCCAGTAGTAAGCGATGCAGTGCGCCAGCGCCGTCAGCACCGTGGCGACACCGAGCCAGCGGTGGTACTTGATGCCGTTCGCGTACGAAATGTTGAGGAACTCCATCCAGGAAGAGTTCCGCGTCGCTGGAAGGAACAGGAATGCGAGGTTGAACAGACAGTTGAAGCCCAGGCTGTTGCCAACCATTTCGAAATACTTGTCGCTCTTGATCGACGTCTTCTTCTTGAGTGCAGACGCTTTGGCCTTGTCGTATCGTCGGGTGTAGCTGTAGTAAATCACGATGAAGTTGCCTCCGATGATGAAGAGCAGGAAGAGTAGCTCGCCGTAGCTGAACCACGACGCCTTGCCGAACATGCGAGGCTTACGGCGTAAGATTTGCGCCACCTTCAAGATGTAGCGCGAGGTGATGCGGCGCACGTTGAAGTGGCGAAGAAACTCGAGCAGTAGCAAGCTCACCACGAACGGGAGCACGCAGAACAGGAAGAGGTACGTTGGACGCACCATCTCCGAGCGATCTCCCCACCACTCGGTCATCGTCACCTTGAGCTGGGTCCAGTACGCTGGCGCGGCATACGCGAGCTGGCCGAACATGAAGAGGCCAATCGCTCCCACGACGAGGAGCTGGGCGATGTTGCCGAGGTACCAGTACTTGGACGTCCATGCGGACGGTCCGAATCGCTTGGTGTGACTGTGCGGGTCATTGTTGTCTGGAGTTTTGAGCGCCACGAAGCCCCCGGTTGGGTTTGGGGTCAACTCAATCGCTGCAGCAATAGACGCCATTAATTTCTTCGTCTTCTTTCTGCTGTTCTAGCTGGGCAACTGGGAATGGAGAGGCTTGTGTCGGAGAGAGCGAAAATTGAAGAATGAGCTCCAAATGACAATGAGGCTTTCGCGGAACTGAAGCGATAGCAGCAGAAGGCTCGCAGATGTGAAGGACTGCAGAGCGCAGAACCTCTTTCAAATCCAAAAGGATGCAACGATTGCAAGACACGAAAAGCTGGCGGTTCAAATTCATATGCACCACCCAAACAAACAGAAAGCCGCCAGGCAGACGGACACGCGTGCAACTCTCTCTCTCCTCAACTGGCATCCTCTTCCACTTCTTCGCACGTCAAAGCGATTTGACACACATAATCAGCAACACAACAGCGAAAAAACTTTCTCAGAACTAAGGAGCTCGCCGTCTTCACAGACCTTTGATTGCAGCACAGCGGCTGATAAGCTGAACGCAAGCGCTCGGGAAACTGTTCATGGGTCATCTTGGCTGCTGGCTACGTCACCGCCCGAAAGGCCTCGGTGGCCATGCGTTACGCAGCGGAGAACGCGCCAGGCTTTGTAGCGATTGGTGGACTTCAGCCTGAGCCTATCCCCAGCCCGCAGCTTACGATGCTGAGTGCGTCTGTCTCGTCTACGCGCAAAAGAGACTGAGCTTACCAGATGTTATGGCTGGTCTCAGCGGTGGCACGCGGCTGGGTCCTTCTGATTGGCTGCTTGCAAAGAGTGATGGTCGTTAACAGAACAAGAGACGTACGCCTCCAGCCAATGAGCGGCCGGAACGAACACCAGCGAGAGGAAAGGGCACGTTCGAGCGAGCGAGACCACCGCAATGGGTGCAACTCGGGATTTTGATTGGTGAGCAGCGCGTGTGGCGAGCTTCGCGCCGCAAAGATGCAGATGGTTCCCTCCAGTTGCAAACTGGCGATAGCTTGAGCTGCTGGTGTTGCTGTGTGTTGTGTGCTGTTGGGGAACCAATGGATGGACGATTGGCTTGGCTTGGATTGGATTGGGTAGGCGCGATGCGCTTACATGAACAGTGGGAGGTGGTCGGGAGGCCCCCAGTCTTCCCGGGGACATGCCATCCTGTAATCTCCATCTCGACGCTTGGTCAAAGGATGACTCCTTCGACGCTGGTCAGTGCGTAAACTGTACCGTACCGGGCATCTCATTTTAGCTTTTACGAGCATCCACAGTGTGTGTTCTCTGTCGGTGCTGCTGCTTACTGGTTTGTATGAGCTGCACTACGCTATGATGCGGTTGTTGTACTGCACATCTTCAAAGATCACGGGAGCGTCAACGCGAAGGCCGCTGTAAACCTTTGCCCATGGTAGGACAGACACCAAACAGAAACAGATCAAACTTGCCAAGTGAAACACACACGCAACACGATTGCAGGAAGACAACGCGTGTATGGGTGAAAAGTTAACTGTTAGTTGCAAATCCTGAGATCTCGATGCGCAATGCGCATGCAAAGGCGAGAGACCTAAGAATTGTGTGGCTATGGATGCGAATGCATGCCAAACTTGCACGAGAGCTGAGCTCAGTGGCCGTCTAGATACTCGGTCGGCGTTATGCAGACTTCTCAAAACGGACACAAGTTATGTCCCGCAGAACGCTCGAACTCTTAGTAGAAGAAGCACTGGATTGAGTAGCTCTCGTGTATTAATCAAGCACTTGCGCGATCTGCACGCGGTAGCTAATCGAGATGTTGAACTCGGACGTCAAGTCACGCAACCCTGCGCAAATCCAACGGGAGAAAGTTTAGGATTGACGAAAGCACCATTGCCCTGGGGAATAGTCGACGACCGCCTGGTTGCTCCTGCAGCCGGATGATCAGTGTGCTCTTTGCGCATTCACACCTGAATGCAATCGCGAACGCGGCCAGAGCACCTCTGCGCTTCGCTGTGATCTCGCGGCATGCGTAAGAGACGGTAGAGGGTAGTATCTCTGCCTGCGCTGTATCAAAGCACCCCAACATCGACGACTGGAGCAGTGCGCGCAGCCACTTTGGCGGTAAACTCAGTAGTTAAAGGGCTTTGGTGGCATACTTGTGACAGCTCGATGGCAGCCAGCCAGAGACTCGCCTGATATTTGTACCTAGGCGCTCGCGGCAAGTTCGATTGCAACTGCTGATCGTTTAACAGTAGGCTGACCGAGTTTTTGCCATTGCCACCTCAGGACCTGATGTCACCTTTTGCCATTAATCTCTTCGGCAACTGTTTTTAATCTCTACCTTTCGTGTCCGCACCTTCCAGGCGAGGTGCATACTAGCAAAAAAAGCATTCACTAAGCTTGCACCCATAACGGAACCCTCAGCCTTCCAAATCATCATCAGTCCCGTTCTTATCGTCGTCGTTGAGCAACCAGATCTCTTCTTCTCGAATCCATTTCTTCAGCACAAAAGTGTCGACTACCAACTGCGTCACAGCGCACCCGATGCTGCGAACGTGCTCGTTCAGGTCCCGCTGCAGCTCAAACCTGCGACCACATCGAGTGCAGCGTCTCGCCGGTGGGGACGCCTCGAGTCGCATTTGCATCCGTAGAAACTTGAACTTCGCATCGTCTGCAGCAGTTTTGATCAAGAACTTTTTCACGAATTTCCGCTCCAGCTGCTGCTTCTTGCCCAGCAGCCAGAAAAACAGCCCGTGGCTCTCGAACACGATCCGATCCAACCCTCCGGAGAGAAACGACGAGGACGCCGAGCTCGAGGTGAACTTTGTCGCCTCATCATGCTGCCTTTTCCACCATTTCTCAAACTCTTCGTACGTTACGCGTCCATTGCCGTCTTCGTCGAGATCCTCGAAGAGCCCTCGGATCTGCGCTGTCGACAATTTTGCCTGTTTGCTCAGCGTGCTGCTTGCAGCTCCGAGCTTCTTCGAGGTCTTCTTCTTGGTTTGTGAACTATCCTTGGTGCGCAGGTACGAGATCATGAGCTGAAACTCATCGAGGTCGAGTGTGCCTGAGCTGTCCAGGTCGAAAGCCGCAAAGCAGTTGCGCAACCGCACGAGACTCGCGTCGAAATCCGACTGAGGATCGTCACTAGCAGTATCAACAGTATTCTCGCCCTGCACTTGGGCTGTTGGGCTTTCAATCGTCACACTTGCTGTGTTTGTGAGCTTGACTGTGGCTCGCCACGCCATCAGTTCTTTCTTCACGAGCTTCGTGCCCATTGAGGTCTTGAAGAGGATCTGGAACTCTGCGAGCTTCTCTGTATCGATTTGCTCCATCGTCTGCATTTCACGGGCCATGACTCGGAGATTGCTCTCGCGCTTCTTGCGGAACCACTGGACACACCAGACCAGGTGCACGAACAAGCACACTTTGGTCTTGGCGGCCCAGCGCACAAGCTGCAGGTGGCGCTTGATTGCTTCACGGATACGCTTTTTGCGCGCCACGAAGAGCTTTTCGAGGTTGTTCACGACCACGATCTTGGCTTTCGCTCTGAGAAGCCCCAGTTCAATCCACGGCGGCACGAGCGCGGTTAACAGAGGCTGCAGGATCGCGTGTCGCCATTGAGCGTGTCTGCGATAGTGTTTCTGGATTCGTGCTGCCGCTGCTTTGCGCGTCCGGTACCATTTCACGAAGGGAGGGATGAATCTCCGACGGAAGATGCGGATTGCGATCGCCAGAAGCCGCACTTGCGCCAGGACGTCGACTCGGAAGCACATGGTCGTGTAGCATTTCGCGATCTGTCGAGCGCGCTTGTGCGCTTCCAGCGAGAACGGGTATTTAACTATTGACTCTGCAGTGGCTGGAAGACCTTGGTTTTGATCTGGAGCAACAAACTGAGGAGCGCTCAGATGGTGCTTCAGCTGCTCTTCACGATCACAGAACGTCGTGGCACTCAGCGGTCTCGCGAGTCGAGATCGGATCTCGTTCTGCCAGATGTCACCCTTGATCTTCTCTTCGAGGTGGGAGCGAAGCTTAGCATGCATCTAATAGCAAGACGAGTAACACATACGCATTTAGTTGATGTGGCTTAGTTGGTACGAGCTAACAGACTGCATTACCTCGTCGGAAATGATCGGCTCAATGTGCACTCGATTCGGGATCCGAGCTTTGTACTTGAGTATCTCGGATCGCTGCTTTGGCCTCGCGTACAGTGGCTGACAAGTACTCGCACCGAGGATTGGTGGAATCTTCTTTGAGGGTAACGAGCTCTGACTGTGATGGCTCGTAGTGTTTCTAGACGGGGATTGGTTGCCAAAGCGCTGAAAGAGCCCGATGTTCTCTGGTTTCAATGGCGAAACCTCACTGGAAGAACCTGTTTCTTTCAGCAAGAACCTCGCCGCGAGCTCTGCTTCGAGTGCCATGACTGGATGCGAGATCATCGCCAGTACTTTCTCAGGCGATGGCGACGGGGTACTGGTACTCTCGAGGTCGAGGTATATCGTCGACGACACGAGCGAGGCACTTGCCTCTTCCATCCATTTCAGCCGTGTTGCGATTGTCAATTTACGCTGCTCGTTACTGGACAAAGGGTCGAGTTTGCTGGGCCGCGTGGGACTTTTGCGCTTGGATCGAGCTGGATTCCAGTTGGGGGAACCTGGTCCTCCGTCATTACTGTACTCTATTGGTACGAGACACGAGAACTTTGGCGACGCAGTGTAGATGGCGCGCTCGACATCGAGATTGAGATGTGATACCATGGAGGAACAGACTTAGAGAGAGAGAGCGAATGAAGGGTGGGGTTCCAGTTATATCGAAGTAGCGAGTGATCATCGTGAGCGACATGAGTCCCAGAGGTGAGATCAAAAATAGGCACAACTGGTTCAGCATGATCCCATCAAAGAGAGACATGGGCACACTTTGTGGTGCTCCTTGTATAGAGAGGGGATGCCAGGGTGTGTCTTGTATAGCACTGTGTGGACTATAAATAGTGTGGATCACGTAATTCTTGGAAGAGAATCGACCAATCGCTGTGCCTTTTTTTGTTTTTTGGATTTTATTGGCTAGAAAACCAAGCCAAAAAGAAAAATTTTGCTTTTTCTATCTCAAACTTTTGCTTTTAAAATTCATCCTATATCCCTACAAAGTAATTTCTTCATTTTTTTGCTTAAAAGATGTTTGTTTTTGTGTGTCGAGGAGGTCACAAAACGTGGCGCTCATTTGAAGATTCGCCAGCTTCAGCTTACTGCAGAAGAACACCGCGAAGATGGCCGCAGCTGCTTCCACCCACAGCATGAAGTACCGCTACTTGGGCGACTCCGGGCTGCTCGTGTCCACGCTCTCGCTCGGCTCCTGGATCAACTTCGACGACGGCTTCGGCGTCGACAAGGCATACGAAATCATGGCGCAAGCGTACAAGCAAGGCGTCAACTTCTTCGACAACGCCGAGGCGTACGCGAACGGCCAGTCCGAGACGATCATGGGCCAAGCCGTGCAGCGCGGCGTCGACGACGGTGTGTGGACCCGCGAGGATTTGGTGCTCACGACCAAGATCTTTGGCATGAAACCAGGCGTGAACCTGCACGGACTGAGCCGAAAGCACATCATTGAAGGCACGAAGGCGTCGCTCAAGCGCATGCAGCTCGACTACGTGGACGTCATCTTCTGCCACCGCCCTGACCCTCGCACGCCGGTTGAAGAGACTGTGCGCGCGATGAACTTTGTGGTCGAGCAGGGCTGGGCGTTCTACTGGGGCACCAGCGAGTGGCTCTCGGCCGACATCATCGAGGCGTGTGACATCGCGGACCGGCTCGGTCTGATCCGCCCGATCGTCGAGCAGCCAGAGTACCACATCCTTGAACGTTCCAAGGTCGAGTTCGACTACGTGAACCTGTACCAGAAGTACAAACTCGGTCTCACCACCTGGTCACCACTGGCGTTCGGCGTGCTCACGGGTAAGTACAGTAAGGGCATCCCCGAGGGCTCGCGCCTCTCGCAGCCCAACAACGCTGGCTTGGCGAAGAACCTTGACGAGCGCGTCGCCAAGGTGGACCAGCTCAAGGCGATCGCAGATGAGCTCGATTGCAGTCTGGCGCAGATGGCGATTGCCTGGTGCGCATCGAACGAGAATGTGTCGACAGTGATTCTCGGCGCCTCGAACATCGCGCAGCTGGACGAGAACCTCAAGGCGCTGGCGGTCGTCGGCAAACTCACTCCCGAGGTGAAGAGCAAGATCGACGCGATCGTGCAGTTTGTGCCAAAGGTCCAAGTGGTGGAGCAGCGCATCATTGCGCTCCGTGAGAAGTTCCTGTGAGTGTGATCGTGTATGAACTGAGTATGAGGACGATGAGAGGCGAGTCTGTTTATTTTCGTAATAAACTCACTTGTTGTCACCTAGATTTTATATTTTTGGATTACTTTGACGCCTTTTTTCAAATTGTCCCTTCTTATATCCTATTTATGCAAAAATATTATGAAAACAACGGTTAGCATAAAAATTGTATTCAAAATACCTCTTTGTTGATATATTGGAGGGTCATGCACTATCAAAGGACAATCAAGGCGCCATTTCTTCCTGCACACACACAAGCACAATCAAAATGGCGCCACCGAGCCGTCGCGCGCGGCAGGCGGCCGCCATGACGCTCGCCGCCTCCGCCTCTCTGCGCGCGCTCCCTCTGCGGCGCGTGCTGCTGGTGATCGTATTCATGTTCGTGCTGCTGCCGCTGCTCGTGTACAATGTGGCGATCACGCTCGACTACGACGTGAACGCGGCGTCCTCGTCCACATTCTTCCGCGGCGCCGCCAAAACAGCAGATCCATTCTATCAGCACCACCAGAAACAGAGAGAGCCCCTGCCGCGCTGTTTGAACTTGTCCAGCGCCGCGTTCCTGTCGAGTGAAGGGCTGGCTCAAGTGCAGAGCGAGTGTGGTGCCGCGAATGCCTCGTCTGTTGTGCCGTTGAAGACCGGTGGCAATCATGGCGAAGCAGGAATTATCGTGCACTTTGTTCACGTGCCGCTGGACGCCGTGCCGCTACTGGAAGGCGAGCAGGCGGTTGAAAAGGAAACCGTCACGTTTCTGCAGTTCGCCGCCGTGCAGTCCGTGCGTAAGCTCGTAAGTCCGCGCGTGATGGTGCTCCACTACGTGGACAAGGAACCGCGCGGCGTGTGGTACACACAGTGCCAGCGGCACCTGTCGCTGCACAATGTGCTGGCGCCGAAGATCGCGGCCAAGGCGACTACAACCGGACGAGAAACTGCAAAGCCCAAGCACCACCACTCGCCATCGTCATTATCGCTGAATATCTACCAGCGGCGCCAGCTCATGGAGTTTTTGATCATGCTGCGCGTGCTGCAGAAGCAGGGCGGCATTGCGTTCAGCGACTTCAACACGTTCGTGCTGCGCGACACGCTTCAAAGCAGTGCAGAGAGCTCTCTCGGCCAGCGGATTGTCATCGCGAGCCAAGCCTCGACAAGGAATTATGGAGGTATAGAAGGTAAAGAAGACAAAGCCAACGGTGATGGCGTGTTTCGAGTTGGCGTGCACACGCTACAGGCGCCAGCGAACCACCAGTTCCTCAAGTACCTTGAGCACGAGCTGCTCGCGCTGATCGCGAACGACGACCCGAGCCTACGGAAGCTGCCGCTCGAGGAGCTCGTTGGGCAACTCACGCTGGCGAAATACAAGCAGGAGCACACTGTCAAGACAACGGCAGACAAGGAAGAACAACAGACAGCAGCTACAATGCCAACAACTGAAGAAGAAGAAGCAGTGATACGAGACGTGGTCGTTGGCTCGTCGCTGCTCTTTGAAGGCATGCCGCAGCACCGGGTCCTGAATCTCCTGAGCGCACAAGTGGGGAAAAACGCCACACAGGTCAGCTTTCGAGGCGTGTCAGCGTTCCACCTGGACAAGTACGACTTCCAGTTGAAACGGAACGACACAGAGCCGTTGAGAGCGATCCAGAGTCTCGAGCGTAAGATCCTCGCAGCTGAAGACATTCTGGAGGACGAAGACAAAGAGCCACGGTCTCTGTTTAACGCGCTGCTGCGGTTCGCGGTGGGGCTGAATACCACGGCCGAACTGGACCCGCACTTTGATTAAAGAGGTACGCTTAGTACGTTTGTGTGTTTGTATGAATGGATGTCTCTGACTGAAATGGTATGCGGTGCTGACTGTCTAGTTGTTTGTCTGTTGTACTAGAAGATTGCTATTTGTTGCTGAGAGTTTGTATGAAGCCGTCGCGTACGTGCGTGGTCGCTAACAGGTAAATACATGTGAGTGTGTGAGTGTGTTGGTGTAGATTTGAGAGAGGTGGTGAGTATATTTGGCTTCCGCATGGCGCAAAATGGGAGTCCACGATTCGAAAAGCTAGTGTTGTGGTCTGTGGTGTGAGTTTGGAGTTAATCGTGCGCTGAACTGACCCAGAGTTTATAGAGATTCACATGATGTTGCTAGCGTGGCTAAAACCTAGACTATCACACAACACAAGGCTTTTGCAACAACAGCGACAACACTCCACAGCAGCAGTAGCCGGATTGAGCACGTTCCCGACCGGTTTACCAACTGTTCCAAGCTCATCTACAACGCATTGCGCTTTCATTTTCGAGCTCTTCCATTCCATTTTCAACGCGCGTGGGTCTGAAGGTCTGAAGGTTTGAAGGGTTGTAGGTATGACTTCGCATGCAGTGATCTGGGAGTACATGGAGCGTGGGTTGGTGAGCACATTGTGCGGATGGAAATTATGTTAAGCTAACTACTGTCTCCTGGATGCACGTGCATGACTAACTTCCGGGTTTTTCACACAGATGAATGCGGTGGCAAGATCCAGAAAGATAGGATTGAGCGAGTTCCCGGTCACTAACAGCAATTTCGACGGTGCAAGAAGAATATACGACGCTATCTTTTCGACAAGTTACCGGCCTAGGAGAGCGAGTAACTCGACATGACGCAAAAAGAACATTTGTGAATCGTTTCGAGAAGCGACGGGACTGTGAGCCGAAGTTTGATGAGCTGCGAGCAGAATTCAAGGTCTCAAAGACAGAAGAATCCCCGGCAGACACCAGCGCGCGCGCTGGTAGGTGAACTGGCACGTGCATTGAGTCTAATGGAATTGCTGGTCGCACTTTGCTGCTTCGCTGTCAACCAGTGATGCCATATTGATGTCTGCGTGACCACGACACGAGAGCAGAGAACCAGTGGCGTCACACAAACCCGGTCGAGATCGCTGTTACCGTATCGAAGAATCAACATGGAGAAGGGGGAGGCTTCCAGACGTTGCCCTCAAGCAAGGCTCGCAAGCAAACCGTATGCGTGTTGCCTGCATCGTCGACGACGCTCTCACTCTCACCTCCTTGACACTTGTGCGGTCACGTCTTGAGCAGCGCTGGTCAACCAGTTCAGCAAGTTCGGACAAAGCATGTGAGAACGTGCTCCGTGCTGGCATCCGCTTCCTGATGTGGGTGTCACTCCGTGGTTGTCATCGACATCTACAGCTCGCGAGTCAGCGTTTTGCCAGTGAGCGGAATATTCAGGACACCAAACGTTTTACCTGCATAGAAGACGACTGCGTCGAAGCTGCCATGTGGCAGTTTGGGAAAGTTGCGAGAATCGACGATCGTGTGGTGTTAGTCGAAGCGGCACCTCTATGGAAGCTGCGAGCGCGAATGCTGCGCAGGCGCGAGCTGGAGCGATTCGAAGAGCAAGACGCGACTGGCGAGTGTGGCTTTACGCTGCCAAAGAATGAACCCGCTCGAGCTTTTTGTAGGTTGGACGTCAACGAGGGCGATCAACAGCGAGGTACGCTACCCAATTGTGCGGCAGAATAATGTCGGAAAAAGTAGCTCACTTTTTGTTTTGCAATCTAGGTGGAGAAACTTGCTCGTGGTGGCGATGGAAATCACGACGTTAGGGATGAGCATCCCGCAACTCTCTTCTTTTCAGCTCCACTGTCTTCTTTTGCAACACTCACGCGACACGTTTGAGCCCTCCCACCCCGTTGTTTCGACTTGTGAAAGCACATCTCGGTTCTTTCTTCAAGCGAGCCCAGCCAAGATTTTCAGCATCATTGGGGGACAAGCGACTGTCATCTGAAAGCTCTCTTCCAACGAAATCAATCCAGTCGTCTCTGATGACTTGATTTTCCTGGGACTTGAGGCAGCAACAACTGAGGACTCTTATCAGGTCTATGCTGTCGCTGCTCGGAATCCGAGATCTAACGATGGAAACTTTACCCATGGTGTTGTTACCAGCGCAGTCACGATACAACAGTGAACCCACAGAGATGCTGACACCAGACCAGATGGACTGCGTCATCACCAGACTCGACGGTGACACCTGCACTCTTTGCCGCTGATGATACCAGCCAGCACCATTCATGGAGAGATGCGAGCGAGATCGAAGGCGAGAACGGACGAATCTACATTCGCTTCAAGAATCCTAGCGGAGAAGGCCGACAACGGATGTGGACAAAAATGCGGCGTGTCCGACACAAAACGAGCACCGCACTGTCCGACTGAACTCAAGCAAGTAACATGCTTGAGTTTCTTTCTTCCGTGTACGGCAAGGGGCTTTGGACGACTCCAAGGAAGCGCCATCCAGCATGGTGGATACCTTCAAGCTACCGTTAACCAGCAGCAGCACCGGCTTACCGCCTGGATGTCGCTCCGGCTGTGGATCGTGTACGTTCTCATTTTCGACCCCCGAACGACTTACCAGAAGCCAGCGTGGTGAATTTCGCACAGCGTGGGCCAAGAATGACGAAATCAAGCAGCGTGAACATCGTAAGAAGAGTGTGAGCGCTACATATGAAGAAAAACAGAGCCACAACCAGCGAACATCCTGTCAGTGCAGCGAGAACGCCGAGTGAGCGATTGGTGCTTGCGGGAACTCGCGTCACGTATGTGGAGACAGTCCATCCTCTCCCCTCGTCGCGGGATGGAGCGGAAGGCCAAGTCGCACTGCAGTTGAAACCCAGCGTTGTTGTGGCCTTGCGACCGAGCCACTTTCAACTCGCCGTGGCTGAGTGGGGGCAGCCTAGATGCCCAAACCAATACTGTAGATGCGGCGCATACTACGCGCGCGAAAACCAGACGGGGTGCCTCCACCGTTTTGGGAGTCTTCAGCTACTCGACGAGCAGGCACCAAGTGCACAAGATGCAAGAGTACGAGGAACAGCAACATGACCGCGGCGGAAATCGTCCAGCAGCGGCCCTTTTTGCTACCCTTGGACGTTCCATTAGAGCCGTCTTCAATACGACGAGACTGGTGTGTCTCAACATTCTTACTCGCCGACGGCAGAGCACCCTGTTCGCCTAGCTGATTGTGATCCTGCCACCAGCTCCGCTTCTCCCACATTTATCGCTTAGCAGCAGCGCGAGAGTTCTGAAATCGCTTCGGTGAGAGTACAGTAGGGGGTTTGAGTTTGGTTCCGATCCATGCGACAGTCAGACTGTGAAACAGCAACGAAGTGCGTACGCCCATTCTGATCGCCATGGTGACCACAGAATCGAACACGAATACCTCGTCAACTCGGCCAGGAGGCAGTCGACCTCGACGAAGAGATGACGATCCCATGTCGTGTCAACCACCACCCAGGATCCACTTGCAGAGTGAAATATAAATGACGCGAATCGAGTCCTTGTCTGGGAGTTCTCGCTTACTCCCCAAGCAGCAGCAACGGTACTCAATGAGCAACAAAAAGTGCAAACTCAAATGTCCCAACGCCCAATTTCTCCATGCCATGCTTTCAAAAGCAAGGATTTGCAGCAACAGCAGCACAATCACTCGCTATCCAACCAGCGCGTACCTACCAGTCACGAACATCGCATGACATGAGTTTCTCAACCGTACGTAGTGACCTTAGATGCCTAGGTACGCAAGCGAATGGCAGTTGATACAGTGTACATTCTGTGAGAGTCGCTGCGCTGATTCAAGCCACAAGTGGCGAAGACCTTTTGATTGCGACTCGCAGTGACGTGCTCTTTGTCAACTCGTCACTCGAGACCGATCGATGTCTTCTGATGAGAGCCGCCTCAGCACCCCAGGAGGGACGGGGCGTAATCATCATCGCCATGATGAGTCCCTCATTGTCGTCTGTCATGTGAAAGTCCATTTTGTTGCTGGTGCTTCAGTGGCAACGTGAAATCACAGCAAACCAGCTGAGAGAGTCAACAACGCCAGGAAAGACACTGACAGACAGCCGTGACATCAGATCACAATGTCAGACAGATGAGGATCCTCTCTGGGATTCTAAACTGACCGACTACTCAACAGTCATCGAGAGAAGAGCAGCAAAGGGACGAAACGATCTTTCCAGGTTTGTTTACACTCCTGGTGCACAAATTTGGAGCCCAGCTGCCTGCTGCAAAGCCTCAAACCTTATCTCTTCTTCGTCTTTGTTGTGTGCGCGTTTGCCTGGTGGCAAGTAAAGCTCAGACAGACATTCTAGGACGCTTGAGCTTCTACGCCTGAATACCTCCGTCTTGAATACCTCAACGTCAAGCTCGCTGGACAACTGCATGTTGCTTCTTTATTATTCCCCCGCTCGCGCCAATAGTGCTAGGCTGTTCTCTTAAATACTTGCGAGCGATCTTGATTGTGTTGCGACCGACAGAAGCTCTTCCACTGATGCAATACATACTAATGCCACCTACCACTACAGCTATGAAAACTGAAGGTGCTAGATCCTAGAATCTAATGCGCCGGGGTGATCACCACCCCCGAGCCTGCTGTTGCAAAGGCATCCGCAGTACGACGGCGATCCCAGAGATCATAGAGTCCATACAAGATACCCGGCGCAAGCGCTGTGAGCACCATGAAGGAGCCATTTTGCTTGCACAGCGCCTCGTAGACAATGTAGACGAGCACAGTCGCTGGCCCCAGTGTCGAGAGCACCAGCA
>JALBYZ010000851.1:0-14530 GCA_038050575.1 Globisporangium mamillatum | reverse complement strand
CACCGCGTCGAACATCTGGAAGGCCACGACGAGTGCGATCCGAGGCGAGGTATCAGACGCATAAAAGCACGTCTTTGTGTATCAAACCTGAGTATCTGATGCCAGTGGTTGTTGCGAAAAACTGCCGAGAATGAGTCAAATCCCTCAGAAATTCTTTCGTTACACAAAAAGCGACCTTCATGACGCCACCACCGGACCAGATCGCCCTCCTGCGTGAGCACTTCCAGCAGCAGCAGCAGCAGCAACACAGTCACCACCAAGAGCGCCTCCCGTCCGCGCTGCGCTCCGTCCTCCTCTCCACGGGTGCGGGCTTCGTGTACGGCGCCATGTTTGGCAGCGTCGTCGCGGGGTTTGAAGGGCTGCGCGCGTCGCCAGCACACGAGCGCCTGCGCGGCGCGCTCTACCACATGAAGGCCGAGGTGCCGCGCACCGCGGGCCGCATTGCGCTGGTCACGTGTCTCTTCCGGGTCGCATCGCTCTCACTCACGAAGCTCCGCAACAGCTTCGCTGATGATGGAGAAGAAGAAAAAGAAGACATGTGGAACGTGCTCTTCACGGCCCCTGTTGCCGGCGCGGTCCTCAAATTCCGCCACGGGCCAAAGGCGGCGCTGCACAGCGCGTTTATGTTTGGTAGCATCGGTGCGGTCATGGTCGTCTTCCACTCAGCAGAGACCCAGGTCGTCAAGCACCACCATCGTGCAGTCAGCAGCAAGGTGGAAGCGCGGGAAGTGCTCGAAGAAATCGCGTTCGCAGAGGAGTTTGAATAGAAGAAGGCTGCGATGATCTGAAGACAAGTCTTGCCCAGTGCCTTCGTTGAAGTTGGAGCGCTCAAATCTCGCAGGAGGCTGCATTTCTTTTCACCGATGGTCAGACGGTCAGCCATTACTGCTGGTCGGTGCGCGTGAGCCCAACGGCAGCACTCGAGGGCATGACCAACGAAGTCAGGGGCCAAACGTGCCACATCCACCGATCGAGAGCGAAAATTGATCGGAGATTTCCGCCGCTTGTTCGTTGATGCTGACTTCTTTGGTCACCCAGTCTTCAAAAATCGCCAAAAAGAAAGCACCCAGTCGTGCGCATTTTTCGAGTTCCAAGAGAGACGCGGCGGCGTTGGCTTCGTCTCAAGAACCAGATCAAGGACCTTTTGGGTTGACCTGACTCAGTTACTCCAAATATTTGGCTTATTGACCTCCAAACTTGGAGGCAGCAGGTGTTGTTGATGCAGCTTCTCTGTGTTCCCTCCACCTTGGTCTCGGCGCCTCGCTTTTCTTTAGTGGAAACAAGTGAACCAACCATAATCAGGTCTTCATTTTACTTTCTGCCCCAACAAGCAAGTACAAGAACAACCAACAAGCTCCAAGGAACTTGCTATTTCCAATAGCCCACTCGGAACCAAGTCGACCAACCACCAGGTCAACGATGAACCTCCTCGGCGCATTCGTTGTAATCGCGGCGACCACCACGTTCGTGCTCAGCCCAAGTGCGGTCGTCAATGCCAACTCGCTTCGCGCTGGCACGGAAGACTCCAAGGACATGACGCTCGTGTCTCGCCACCTGGAGACCATGGCGTACTTGGCTGCCATGAGCGCGCCGTCCACGTGCATCTGGGAGAACGGCTACGACTATGTCGGCAATGACATCGGGAATGCCCCCGGTGCCGACACGGACTGCTGCGGTATCTGCTACAACAAGGTCGGCTGCAAGGCATACTCGTGGAGCAACCTGAACGGCGGTACGTGCTGGCTCAAGAGCGGCCGCGGCACGGTCGTGATCAACGCGAACGTCAAGTCTGCGATCATCATCCACCCCGGTCCAGGCGAGCTCTCGCCGTGCGGCAATCTGGAACTCAACACGGACTACGTGGGCTACGACATCGGCAACGTGCGTATGCTCAAGCCGGAGGACTGCTGCACCGAGTGCTCCAAGGTCGCGGGCTGCCGTGCATTCACGCACACGAGCCACAATGGTGGCACGTGCTGGCTCAAGAGCCAGAAGGGCCGCATGGTCTACAACGAAGGCGCAACGTCCTCGGTCAACTACGGCTTGAGCACTGCGCCGAGCTGCTGACTCGAGGTTAATGTGGACTATGTCGGCAACGACATCGGGAGTGCACCGGCTTCCAAACCAGAAGACTGCTGCGTCAAGTGCGAGGCCTTCCAGGGCTGCCGCGCGTTCTCGTGGAACAACCAAGACGGTGGCATCTGCTACTTCAAGAACCGCAAGGACGAGACTGTCGTCAAGACTGGCGTGACCTCGTGCGCTGTGCTTCCGAACCCGCGCGCCCCAAGCTGCGCAATGGAAATCGGCACGGACTACATGGGCAACGACATGGGCAACGCCCCAAGCGCGGAGTCGTACGGCTGCTGCTCGATCTGCATGAAGACTGCGGGCTGCAAGGCTTTCTCGTGGACGGACTTGAACGGCGGCACGTGCTGGCTCAAGAGCGGCAAGGGAGTCACCGTCGCGAACGCGAACGTCCAGTCGGCTGTTGTCTAAGGAGCTCACGTGCGACTTCCCTAACCAGCCATTTTGCTCAGGCTACTCTCAGGTTCTGTTGTCTTCTCATGATAGCGATGTGAGAAGCCAGAGCATACTGCGAGAGGGCTTTGAGCACCTGCTCGACGCGTTTGTACCACAAGCGGACTCGAGAGAAAGCAACGCCGGTGTGCTTTCTTCTTTTTTACTTCAGCTAAATCCCAACCATTTCAAGTCCTCCACCTTAACAAAAAGAACAAAAATCAAATGGAAGTAAACCTGAAATGTGTGTGGTGTTGTTCCTGTTTCGTGCTTCATAGAAATAGAATGAGTTTGATAGAAAAACCATGTGTGCTGCGTGCTCACAGCTCGTCGAGGACTGGCGAACGTGGCTGCTGTTCAGTGCAGTAGCAGCATTCTCTCCCGGGCACACACTAGAAAGTAACACGCGGGCACTTTTCCATCCATATATGAGCCATATATGAGCTGTGCAGTCTGTGTAACCCAGGCACGTCATGCTTGCAAGCACCGACCGAAATGCTTCCAGCACCGGACTGATTTCCATGCATCTCGAAATTACGGGGTTTTCAAAGTGATTTATGATTTGAAGTTGTTTCGAACAAGAATTCACCTGCGCGTGACTTCTCCTCAATAAATAAATAGAGAGAGAGAGAGAGAGAGAGAGATGCCTCCTCTCATTTACAATCACGAGCTCACCTGGGGTCTTTTACATGCACAAGCATTGACAATCTGGATTGAAATGCGCTTGGCACCTTGTTACGCGCTGTATCCAATTTATCCACAGGGGGTATTTGCAAATGTAGTCAATCAATCCCCTTGATTTGCAAATGCGACGGTTATATCGTAACATCATGCTTGTTTGTACTTACGTGTTTCCCACAAGTTGGCTACAAAGGGCATGTCACAGCACCGTCGTTGAAGTTTGTCATTTCTTCACAAGACCTTGCGATTAAAATTTTACTCAGGACACTTTGGGTGGCTGCAACAAACAGCAACTTGCTCTACTCCTCTCGTTGGGTACACCCGTGTGAGAATGGATACATAGAGTGGGGCGATGGTGGGAGCGTACTACCTCTTCCGACTTGCGCGCAACAAGACTCCACCGATTCTTGGTGCGCACAGTTGGAAGAGCGGCAGGCAAGTGCCCACAAGTCCGAGTTTGTTGGCTTTGCGATCAGACTCGTATGCTTTGCAAGTTGCGGTGCGCGAATGTAAACACGGAAGCTTTTTCGTCTTCACGTGTCCTTTGCTCCTCCGACTTGTGTACCTTTCACGGCAACTTCAACCTGAACCCAAGAATCCAGAGCTGAACTCCTTTTTCTGATCGTGTCGAGCACAGAAACACTCTGATCCAGCAACACTTTGTCCTGCGTTTGCTTGACCTTTTGTGCGGCCTCCTTTGGATTTCTATTACTCGTCGAAGTGCGTTTCTCTTGACGAGCTGTACCCACACAACCCTTACTACGAAAATTTCAAGTACAGTACTGACTGGAGTGTGCTGACACACTTGAGTACGATGGAAAGATCGCCCTGGCAAGCTAGCTTTCAGGTGGCCGAATACGTACATCGCCAGCACCAACCTCACGCAAGACACGCAAGCCTTGCTTGTTTGCTCACTTCTCAATTTACTCTCAAGTACAAAAACAAGCAACCTTGTTACCTCACCACCACCGAGTACTATGAAGCTCTTCCCAATCATTCTCATCGCGGCCACCACCATCGGCATCTCCACCACCAGCGCCGCGCATCCCTCGCTCCACTCGTTCCGTGGACTCCTCAACATGGAGGCCGCGCCGATCTGCGTGGAGGAGATCGGCCTCGACTACGTGGGCAATGACCTTATCAACAAGCCCGGCCAGAGCGCCGACTGCTGCTCGCAGTGCGATGCTACCGCGGGTTGCAACGCTTGGTCGTGGAGCAACCTAAACGGCGGCACGTGCTGGCTCAAGAGCGGCCGCGGCACGGTCGTGATCAACGCGAACGTCAAGTCTGCGATCATCATCCACCCCGGTCCAGGCGAGCTCTCGCCGTGCGGCAATCTGGAACTCAACACGGACTACGTGGGCTACGACATCGGCAACGTGCGTATGCTCAAGCCGGAGGACTGCTGCACCGAGTGCTCCAAGGTCGCGGGCTGCCGTGCATTCACGCACACGAGCCACAATGGTGGCACGTGCTGGCTCAAGAGCCAGAAGGGCCGCATGGTCTACAACGAAGGCGCAACGTCCTCGGTCAACTACGGCTTGAGCACTGCGCCGAGCTGCGGACTCGAGGTTAATGTGGACTATGTCGGCAACGACATCGGGAGTGCACCGGCTTCCAAACCAGAAGACTGCTGCGTCAAGTGCGAGGCCTTCCAGGGCTGCCGCGCGTTCTCGTGGAACAACCAAGACGGTGGCACCTGCTACTTCAAGAACCGCAAGGACGAGACTGTCGTCAAGACTGGCGTGACCTCGTGCGCTGTGCTTCCGAACCCGCGCGCCCCAAGCTGCGCAATGGAAATCGGCACGGACTACATGGGCAACGACATGGGCAACGCCCCAAGCGCGGAGTCGTACGGCTGCTGCTCGATCTGCATGAAGACTGCGGGCTGCAAGGCTTTCTCGTGGACGGACTTGAACGGCGGCACGTGCTGGCTCAAGAGCGGCAAGGGAGTCACCGTCGCGAACGCGAACGTCCAGTCGGCTGTTGTCTAAAGATGCTTGTAACGGTGGCGAAAAACCCGACAACAAACGGAAGGCATCGTGCTGTTCGCTTGAGTTGGTGAGTCATCTCGCTTTTCTTTCACTTTCATTTGCTCAAATTGAACAAACAGCTCCGCTTTGAGTTGGCTACATGCGTTAAAAACTGCGTCTCCTTTGACCAGTTTCGTTGCTAATGCATTTCCAAAGTTGCCAAAACCATTACGTGTTGTGTTGCTTGTTTCACGTCGCAATAGCGAATCAAAAAGGTATCATTTGGGGCAGCAAGTGCAAGGAGCGTTTGTTTGCACCACGCGATTGTGGTCATCATTTGGCTTATCCGCTAAGCTTAATTAGAAACCTGCGAAAAAAGTTTCTAACAAGGTAGCTGCGACACATCGAGGACTGACAGGGACGCCACTCACTCTGTGTTCCATGGCCTCATTGCAGGATACATGTGTTCTTGTTGATACGGAAGCATTCGATTCGTCGCCAGAGCTGCTGAACAAAACGAGAAAGCTGCATCAGAGATGAGCGAACGACCTCCACAGGCGACTCCAAAAGCGAAATGGCTACACCACAAAGCACTTACTCCGACTTGCAGTGTTCTGCAGTTAGAAATTGTGGAATCTTCTGCGAAGTTCGCCTTGGTTCCCTCGAGCTCTTTCACTCTTTCTCTTTCCCCATTCGTTCGTCCGCCAACCGAACGGACCACGATCCTACTTTCTGAACCAGCGACAGCAGCTGGTTGGATGAATGGATGCGGCATGTTGGCATTGCTACTGTAACTATGTTAAAGAAGTATCTTTTAGCGTATGTGCTTTGCTGAACCAGCGCTGCTTCGTTTCGGCCATCTGTCATTGAAGCAGTCGTGCCTTTCGGCGAACAATCCAACACCAAATCTTGCGCTTCCCCGCGTCGACGCATGGTACCAAAAGCGCCATGTCAATACAACTCAAAGGAACGACGCGTGAACAGTAAATCATGTTTTGCTGCCATAACAAAACAACAAAACTTCGCTCGTGTTCACTGGTCCTCTCTTTTTGCGCCTGCTCTTCCCTCTTGTTTCCGCCAATCAGCGCGCAGACTGAAGCAAGGTGAACTCGAAAGAACGAAGCCATTCCGCATTCCCATAATCAAGTGGCGAACACGTCACCTGCCCAACAATGCTGTTCTTTCTTCTGACTGATTGGCGGCTGTGCATCTGTCGGATGAGTGGAGGGAGGTTAAGTGGTGGCTTTTTTGCTCGCAATTCAAAAGCTCCGCTCTGCCAGCTGGAAATAAAGCGGTAATTTCTACACTTTGACGCGCTTCTGGATGAGTCTAATCTGCGTTCATGCGGTTGATTATGGGAATCGTGGCTGTCGTCTATTGATTATCAACGCACGCGTCAATTCGACAGCAATGCCGTGGATGATTCCGTAAAAGCACCACGCGCAAGGATTTGGATTCGGCTGCAAGATCGGACGAATGCTGTGCTTCTCTAATCACATCTGTGATCACGAGGTTGGTTGTCTGATAAGAGAATCTCAGTACCCATATTGAGCGCTTTACGAACCGTTTGATTTAAAAAGGGATTCGAATTGGTTCTTACATTTGACTAGAAAGAATCGATTTTTTTGTCGTATTCTCACTTAACCGGAGCCCCTCTTTATCTTAACCGTCGTAGCGAATAGGGGTGGAGCAAAGAACAGCCACAGCCAGCAGGAGTGATGGTTCTGCCAAGGCCACCGACCGATCCAACCCTCTCCACTGACGCACTGCGCTGGATATGCTTCCTGAAGGATCACGCGGCAGCGGCGAATGCCAACGATCGCCTGCCTGCCGCTCCGCCCTGCCGCCTACTCCACTCACAATCCAATTCGCCTCGTAGAGCCCAAGTCGCCCTCTCCAAGCTTCTCTCTCTCTCTCCATACACAACAGCAACAAGATGGCGAACCAGCAAGAATTCAAGATGACCATCTGCTGCATGGGCGCCGGCTACGTGGGCGGCCCGACCATGGCGGTGATTGCGTCGTTCTGCCACGACATCAAGGTCGTGGTCGTCGACATCTCGGAGGCGCAGATCGCCAAGTGGAACAACCCGGATGACATCCCGATCTACGAGCCGGGGCTCAAGGAGCTCGTGGACGCGCGCCGCGGCAAGAACTTGTTCTTCTCCACCGATCTCGATAAGTACATCAATGAGGCCGACATCATCTTCGTGTGCGTCAACACGCCGACCAAGCAGTCCGGCATCGGCGCCGGAAGCGCCGCCGACACGAAGAACTGCGAGGCGTGCGCGCGCAAGATCGCGCAGGTCGCGACGTCCAACAAGATCGTCGTGGAGAAATCCACGGTGCCCGTGCGCACGGCCGAGTCGATCTCCGCGGTGCTCTCAGCGAACTCCAAGGGCTTGAAGTTTGAAGTGCTCTCTAACCCGGAGTTCCTCGCAGAAGGTACTGCGATTGAAGACCTGCAGGCGCCATCGCGCATCCTCATCGGCGGCCCTGAGACCCCGTCGGGTCATACTGCGGTCGAGAAGCTCGTGAGCGTCTACGAACACTGGGTGGCTCGAGGTAAGAAGAAGTATGCGATTGACTTGGCTTGTGCTGGTTGCAACATGTGTACTCATTATTATATTACTTTTCTGTAATGTTACGAATGCTGCAGAACGCATTATCACGACGAACGTGTGGTCCTCGGAACTCTCGAAGCTCGTGGCGAACGCGTTCCTTGCGCAGCGCATCTCGAGCATCAACTCGATCTCGGCGGTCTGCGAGGCGACTGGCGCCAACGTACACGAAGTGGCCAAGGCGGTCGGCGCAGACGACCGCATCGGAAGCAAGTTCCTCAACTGCTCGGTGGGCTTCGGTGGCTCGTGCTTCCAAAAGGTATGTGATTGTGCGCAATAATCGTTCTCTGCGATGCAATACAAGGTTTGCTAATGTTCGCATTACTACGTTTCATAGGACATCTTGAACCTAGTGTACCTGGCGCAGAGCTTCAACCTTCCAGAGGTTGCCGAGTACTGGCGCGGCGTGGTGACTATGAACGAATACCAGAAGACGCGCTTTGCGACGACGATGATTCGCCGCATGTTCAACACGGTCACGGGCAAGAAGATCTGCATCTTCGGCTTCGCGTTCAAGAAGGACACGGGTGACGTGCGTGAGACCCCGGCCGCGACGATCGTCAAGTACTTGTTAGAAGAGAAGGCGCGCATCTCGATCTACGACCCGCAGGTGAAGATTGAAGACATGATGGCCGAGCTGCAGTACCAGGGCGTGAGCGACAAGACCCACCCGAACTTCAGCCAGCTATTGACCGTGCACAACGACCCGTACGAAGCCGCGAAGGACGCGCACGCGATCGCGGCGCTCACCGAATGGGACGAGTTCAAGACGCTCGATTACGCCAAGATCTACGAGTCGATGACAAAGCCAGCGTTCATCTTTGACGGCCGCAACGTGCTGCCGCACCAGGCGCTGCGCGATCTGGGCGCCAAGGTGTACGTGATCGGCCGCGCGCAGGTAATCACCGGCGAGCTCGAGTTTTAGATACAACAATGCGTAAGTAAGGCTTTTCAATAGGCAACTGAAGGGACTCAGAAGAAGGAAAATGAGCAAGAAGCGTATGGTGCAGGTCACGACGCGGGTGGGTTGCCTAGAGTTGAGCATGGCAGGTAAATAATTCACTATTTTTCTAAATGAGATGACAACGAGCTTCGAAAGGTTCGAGTACCGAGGAACAGGCATTTTGAAGCGGCGGCGCACTTACAGATGAAGATACCAACCTACCCACCTTTTCAATACCAAACCACCTGGAGAGGCTGTTGGGTTGTTTCATGGGCATTCAGACCAGGCGTGCGGTGTTGAAAGAACCGCATGCTCCAGTTTTGTGTGCGAGATGTCGCCGTGGAGGACCGAGGACGCTCCGTCACCAACAACGTTGTGGTGCTCTAACATGGGTGCCTGACTATGTTTCGTATAAAACAACAGTACACTGAAAAATTAAAGTTCACCAGGCATTATTTTTCTTCTGGTGCGTGGTTTTGCAGCACGCAGGGACGAGTGGGGTCATGAGCGTTTGCGCTTTTCCGCCGGGACTCCCGATCAAGCTCTCATTCCTTAACATTCCATCTTCAGTGAAGATCAAGAAACTCGAGGATCCAAATATCGACTCCGACGTTGCAGCTCACTAAGAAGCTCAAGATGATGACTCCTTCCAAGGTAGCACCGTTCGCTGCGCTGCTGCTTGTGCCGATAATGCTGACACCTGACTCAGCGAATGCGAACTCACTTCGAGCCGCTGATCAGCCTGCGCGACGGAGCCTCGAGGCCATGGTATACATGGCCACGATGACCGGCACGCGTCCGTCCTGCTTCATCGAAAAGGGTTTCAACTACCTCGCGAACGATATCGGCAATGCGCCAAGCGCCACCACAGACGACTGCGGTCTGCTCTGCACCCAGCACTTGGGCTGCAAAGCGTTCTCCTAGAACAATCACAATGGCGGCACGTGCTGGTTCAAGAGCGGACGAGGCATGGTGGTCGTGAACCCCGACGTTAACTCCTCGATCGTGCTCTTCCCGGTGAGCTCGGCTCGTGCGCTGTCATTAAAGAGAACATCGACTTTGTCGGATACGACACCGGTAATACGAAGCAAGCCAAAAACGAGAACTGCTGCGCGGACTGCGACACGCATCTCAGGTGCCGCGCGTTCATGCTCACCGACTTCGACGACGGCACGTGCTACTTCAAGAACCTCAAGGGCGACACGGTGCTCAAGGCCGGCGTCATGTCCGCTGCGGTGTACCCGAATCCTCCAGCGCCGAGCTGTGCACTGGAACTCGGTGTTGACTATATTGGCAACGACACGGACAATGCGGCAAGCGTTGACGCGTACGGATGCTGTTCGATCTATCTGCTGCGTGAGGGCTGCGGCGCTTTCTAGTGGACGAACCTGAACGGAGACACCTGCTGACTCAAGAGCGGCAAGGGGGTGACTGTCCCAAATGCCAACGTCATGTTTGCGGTCGTCTAAGAGAGAGAGAGAGAGAGAGAGAGAGAGAGAGAGACTCCTGCTAAATGGACGAGGACGCAAACAAGGTGAACAGTGACATTCGGTGCAAACCCACAGAGTTGTGGCATTCTGCTCCTCTCCTGTGCCAAGTCGAAGGGTAAATAAAGTGTATATTCGATGTGATGTATACTCGATCCTCTTTTTTATAATTTGGTTGGTACCTTTAGTGCCATCAGCATTTCGCCTAGATAGTACCCGAGGTGACAGCGGAGTTCACTGAGGTATACGTCTTGCCGCTCTTGAGCCAGCAAGTGCCGCCGATGTAGGTGCTCCACGTAAATGCCTTGCAGCCGGTGGTCGCGGCGCAGATTGAGCAGCAGCTACTCGCAGTCGTGCTGGTGGCGCTGCCAATGTCGTTGCCAGTGTAGTCCACGCCAGCTTGGAGCACGCACGCCGAGGTAGCTGGCGCGGTGGTAGCTGGTGTGGTCGTAGCCGGTGCAGTCGTAGCCGGTGCAGTCGTAGCCGGTGCAGTCGTAGCCGGTGCAGTGGTGGCTGGAGCTGTAGTAGTCGGAGCCGTGGTAGCTGGAGCCGTAGTGGCTGGAGCCGTAGTGGCTGGAGCCGTAGTGGCTGAAGCCGTAGTGACTGGTGCTGGAGCAGTCGTCGTGGTGGTAGTAGTAGTGAAGTAGCTTGGCACGACCGCAAGCATCTTCATTGCGTCGAGACGGCCGTAGCCAAACTGGTTGTTTGGGAAGACGAAGTCGGTCGTGCCGCCACACGTGTACCCTGTGGCGGTAGTCATCACAGACGTAAGCGCCGTGGCTCGAACCATGTTGGCGATGTCCGCGTACGGCGCGTTCAGGCTCGGGTCGGTGGTCGACACGATCTTCGTCACTGCCGGCACCGGGTAGCGCGCCAAGTAGAGCGCGACCATGCCTGAGACGTGCGGCGTGGCCATGCTCGTGCCGGACTTGACGCAGTAGTCGGCGTCGCCCGTGTAGCAGGACGAGAGGATCGTCGAACCTGGGGCGAGTACGTCCGGCTTGCGCAGTCCCTTCACACTCGGTCCCTTGCTGCTGTAGCTCGCCAATACATCGTTCGAGTCCGTGGCCCCCACCGCGATAACGTTCGCCTTATCGCCAGGCGACGTGATCGTTGTGCAGCTCGGTCCAGCATTGCCGCCTGCAAAGATTGGGATGATCTGGTTTAAGTGCCACGTGTTAATCACGGCGTCGAATGTCGTGACGCCCTGCCCTGCCCCCCAGCTGTTGCTCACGATGTCGGGACGCTTAGAGCAGTCCTTGGTGAGTCCGTCGGGGGTCGTCGGACACGCCATGAACTGGAAGCACGCGAGCAGGTCCGACGCGTAGCAGCCGTCCGATCGGCAGCCCTTGCACATGATGAACTGTGCTCCCGGAGCAACACCAATGCCGTTGGCGCCAGCGATGATGCCGGCGACGTGGGTCCCGTGTCCGGTAGCGTCGTAGGGCGTCGTCGCCTTGGTCTGTGGGTCGTACCAGCCGTACGAATAGCGGTACTGACCAGCGAGGTCCTTGTGCGTCGCGCGCACGCCCGTGTCGATGATGCCCACGACGACGCCTTTGCCCGTGTTGCCCGTAGCCCAGACGTCCGGCGCGCGGACTTTGGCAACCCCCCACTGGGAGACCACTGTGGACGTGGACGTGGCGCTGGTCTCGAGCGTTGGGAACACCAGCGGGTATACCTGCTCGGGGGCGACGCTGAGCACGTCCGGCAGCTTCGACAGCTTGTCGATGAGCGATTGCGATGCACTTTCGACGAAGATCTGGTTCGTGAGCCAGAAGCTCTCGGAACGCGAGAAGGTCGTGTGCGACTTCTCCAGCAAATCGAACACGGTCTTCTGCGTGTGCTTTGCGTGGGTCTCGAGTCCGTCGCGGGTCGCAGCGGCGCGTTTCCCGCGCGAAGCGAACACCTTGGCCTTGATGTCGTCCAGGACGCCCTCAGTGCGTGCTTTCATGGTCACGATGACGTTGAACTTGGTCGGCGCGGTCTTGGTTTTCCTCGCTCTCGTAGGCGTCGTGGTGGTCGAGGCAGCAGCGAGCACGGGGCCGACCGAGGTCATGAGCAACGATACAACCACCAGCGAGGTCGAGAACAGCAGCGAGTACAGGCGAGCCATCTTGCTTAGGTCCTGTGGTGAAGCAGGATGGTTGGTGAGAGATGTCGAAGACACAGATAGCCAGGCAGACAGCGAGATTCTCCAGGTGCGAGCTGCAGCCGGCGAGTTGCTGAATGATCCCTGAGCTGCAGACGGGCTTTCTCGCCGCCATTGCTGCGCAAAGCTTGACTGGCATTGCGAGTTCAACGTTGCTGGAATCGTCTGTGAGGCTGCTACTTCTGGTTCAGCTGCAATTCTGCTATGAATAGTGATCGCACTGCACAGAGCGAGCCAAAGGCCAGCGGATATCACTTGGATCTGCTGCATCGTCGCATGGTGGGCTCTAAATGTAGATCTCTGTTTCTGCTATTAGACACAGTTTGTTTGATACTGAACGAAGAGGATCAGGAAATTGACTGGCAGGGATGAGGTGGGATTGTGCACACTGACACCACTCTCAAGTCTCCTGTGATCATCGTCCGTAGTGGGTGCCACAACTTGAAACTCTACCGAAGATATCCCAGGAATGCAATGACGCACTGAAGAATCGTGTTGAGTAAGGAATTCTACAAACTTTGCACTAGAGTATCAAAATTACGCGTTGCTGCATCCTTTTGGGTACGTTTGAGGGTACTTGTACCGCTCGCTTGCTGTGAACCAAGCCACGGAGCTGTGCAACAGCAGCTTGGCTACTAGTCGAAGCTGGCCCTACACTACTGTTTCCCAAAATGCTGGAACTGGTTTCTTTACCGGACGGTTTCGGCAGAGATAGTCGACGATGCCGTGGTGTCTGAGCCTCTCAACCGCCATGAGCGTATCCAACGTGCATCTTTCTCGCGGACGGTTCTCATGAAGAAACTGGACAACATCGACGTGACCCCAGAGCATCACGTACGACATGACGTTGTTCTCAAAGTCGATGAAGCCGTGGTCGTGCGCAAATTTGACGTACTCCAGTCCACCTTTCATTGCGCCAAGGAGTACTGCTATCGGTGGGTAGTCGTCGGTCTTGCAGGTCTCGTGGAAAAAGCGAAGGATTCGCACGTGCCCATGCTGCAACGCCTGCATCTTTGCCTAATCTGTACACCCTTTGCTGCGGTTTGTGTGAAAAAACTGCACGATTTCGAGATGCCCGTGGCTCGCAGCGCTGTCCATCGCGCCGGTGGTGCATCCCTCGATGACATACTCGTGTAAGAAGCGCACGAGCTAAAGATTACCAGAGACTGCAGCTGCGTCCATCATACACGCTGGGAACACGTAGTCGTGGTCGCGAATCCACTCTGCGACCCCGAGGTTCTCCAGTTTCACAGCAAACTCTTCGAATTGCTCGCTTGTGACCTGGTGGTTCGACCGAGAGTTCTAAGAGTCCTCTGGGCCATCGGGAGAATTTTCGTAGATCCGATCGAGTAGCTCTACATCAACAATCTGTAGATGTGCGAGAGTAAAGCCCAACAAATGTTTAAGTTGGACGTGGGGACTGGACTGATATGCATGGATTTTGGTGAGTTCGTAAAACGCCTTGAGCACGCGTTTGTTGTTGCAGTGCACTGCAACTTGCCAGAGCGTGAGCTCGGGTTTCTGTTGAGTAATGTACCCGGCGGTCCGTGGCTTGGTGGCGGCAAGGTGTTTTCTGTACTCTTGCTCTTTGAACGTGAGTAGAAAGTGAGGGACACCAGGGATGAACGCTTTGGTTTCTTGGAAGAGTGAGCTGTTCGTGAGCACGAGGATCGGCGCTGAAGATACCGCCGCCATTCTGTTCCCTGTACTACTGTAGCCAGAGTTGTGGACGTGTGTGGTGGAGGTGAAAAAGGAGAGTGAAGTTCGATCATCGGTATTGCATCGGATGATCGTGATATCTGATATTCTCCCCTTCACACTGAGTTCCGATGATTTCACCCATTCAAGTCACCCATCCCATACCTGCACACGAAACACAGAGTAGAGGTAGTCGTTCTACTTTATTACACATTCTACACAGTTTAATAAAGTAGAATGGCTCACAAGTAATACATAAAAGATCAAGTCTGGACACTATCTAGAAATAATTTGTGATGCTGCCAAGAATCATTTATACAATTTGGATGCAGCATCCTCCTGAAGCGAGACGTACATCGACGAGGTTGTCGACTACGAACCGCTGGAGGACAAGACGGTCGTCACGATCGACCCGAACATGAGCGACCTGTTGTACTGCGTCGACAGAGACACCAAGGA
>JALBYZ010000850.1:0-14532 GCA_038050575.1 Globisporangium mamillatum | reverse complement strand
TGTGTTGTGTCGTGATTTGCGTGCCAAAAGTGATCGATCAAAATAAACAGGTTTTCAATATACAAAAATTAAATATTAAAGATATTATATTAGAGCGATGGTCAGTAATGAGAGGTATGACTGTAATTATTGTGTTGGGCTGCCACAAACTTCTCACACTTTGCAAAAGCCCTCCAAGACAACAAGCAACACAAGACCACGAGCGCCGGCACCCAGCATCTGGATCGACAAACACCAATACAAGCGACTGAGAACACAGACAGACAGACCGAGAATGAAGCTCTCCAAGCGCATTTCCAAGTGGTTCGACCACATCGGCAAGTGGTTCCACAAGCGCTTCCACAAGCTCAAGAAGTAGGAAGTCGACTCCGATCGAGCGAAAAGGCGGACGGTGAAGCGTGCGATCTCTTCAGCAATTGAATGAGACCGACGCAATGATACTTCATCTACACACGATGCCAGGGGCAGGGATGGAGACATTCGCAAGCGGGTAGCCCACACAACACGATAATACATTCAATTTTGGCATTTGGTACACTCCACTCGCTATTAGCATACTCGCTCTGAGGTACAGTGCTGGCTTCATACTAACACTCACTTTCGTACTTGCTCACTCACTCATCCACTCACTCACTACACAATGTACCCCGCGTGGGTCTTGTCGAACGCGTCGAGCGATCGGCTTTTGCTCTGATTGCTGATCTGAAACGTGCCGCTCTCCCGCGCCAGCAGGTTGGCCGTGAGCACGTTGTCCTCAGGGATCGTCGCGTGTTTGCGCGAGCGGAAGAGCCGTTTGATCGACTTCTGCTGCAACCGCTGGCCGAGGCGCCGCCACGCGCAGGACTCCGCGCCGCTGCTGGTCGCGGTGTTGCTCGAGTCCGAGAACCTGTCTCGCGCGAGTGCGCCGCCGCCGGTGGTGCTCTCGGTCGTTGACGTATTGGGGAACTCGGAGGCCGAGACGGAGTTCATGCACGTGGGCTGCTTGCCTGGGAACAGCGGTCGGCTGAGCCAGACGGGTGAGCCTGGGAGTCGATCTTGAGGTTGAGGTTGAGAATGAGCATGAGAGTGACCAACATTCTACTGAGACTTTCGGTGATGGTACTGGTTGTGCTGGTACTGGTTGGGCTGGGTGTGTTATTCTTCACCACTGTCAAGCATCGCGAACGACTGGCAGAAGCGGATGTGGTCGTCGTCGAAGAAGTAGAGCGCGTCGCTTGAGCACTTGAAGGAGCGTGTGTGCTTGACATGGTGCAGGAAGCCCGCGTCCGTGAGCATGTCGCTGAGGTGGATACCCTCGCTCGCGGTCGCCGCCGAGTGAGGGTCGTCGCGGATTTTTCCACTATCATCTCGCCATTCACGCTCAGCACGCTTGGTCACCGCCGATCTTGAAGAGCGCCAAGTTTTTTTCCAGTTCGTCCTGGAGCTCGGCCGCTAGCATCAACGCCACTTCCTCTTGGATCCGCTCGAGCACTCCGACGATCGCCTGCGCGCTGGGGCGGCGTATCCAATCAAGAAGGACGGATCTCCTGCTGTCCAGAAAGGTAAGACACGGACACTCTATCTAACACCTGGGTACCTACCAGCACGAACATATTTTGATATCGTTTTGCAGTGGTTGACAGCAGCCTCTACTTTGTACTGCGCTGTGTGGGTCAGAACTCTGGTAAGCTTGTGTACATGTGCACATGGCTGTGTGGTTGTTAACATAGTGAGCACTCTGCTTGCTTATCTCTCTATATTATATAGGTTGCCACGCGTTCATCGGCATTACCTTTGAGAACCGCAATGATGCGTTTGACTTCAACGTCGTGATGGATGATTTCAACAAGTAAGTTGTGGACAATTTGCCAAGTGTTTGGACGCGTGATCAATGAAGCCGCTGTGCTAATGTAATCCATTGTTTTGCAGAGAGCTCCAGCAAGAGCAGATCGCCGCGGAGGAGTCGCTGAAGGCTCCATCCACGACCAAGGACTACTCGCTCAGGCAGGGTGAGAAGATCAAAATCAAGATCAACACGACGCGCAAGAGCAGAGACACGGGCGACGACGCGAACGACGATGGATTCGACGCCTCGCTGTCGAGTGGCAAAGACAACAGCAGCAATAGTAGTGGAAGTGACGGCGGCACTGTGGACTTGCTTGGGTTCTCGAGCTCCTCTCCGTACGTACTCCGTGTGTTTTCTGGCACCCTATCTTGTCTGCCTCCATCACCTAATCGCTGACTGTATCTGTACTGTGGCACATTTAAATCTAAGGTCTCAATTGTCTACTGTTGGTGGGTGGGAAACCTTTTAGGTTGAGTCCGTCTCTCAGTCCGATTGACTCGGACCATCAAGTGGAGTGGCATCCAGCAACAGCGTGATAGCTAACATTTGTCGGCCACTATGACGAATGTACACAACGAGAGACTTCATGAGTGGTTTTCTTCACCAGAATCTCAATGGAGGTTATCAAACAATCACCACCAATCGCAACAGCTGAAACTTGAAACCATTTTAGACAATCAAAAAGATTTTCTTCAGAGTGTTTGTCTGGTGGCCCCTCTCAGATCTTTTTTTGGTGTGGAATGAGCCACTGTGTGGCCCAAAGGGCGTGTCACCCGTGACATGTGGCACACGCTCACTACCACCAGCACACACACGATAACGCAAGATCCAGAACCTGAGTTGCCAGCAAACAGCAGACAGAGAAAGCTTATCGATCGATCTCTTGACCACGATGGCGCCTCCGCCACCGATGACGGAGCAGAGCGTGCTGCTGCAGGAGAAGCAGAAGCAGAAGCGCTACGATGCGGCGCTGCAGCTGGAGGAAGACCCCCCGCACAAGGACGTCACGCTCTGGGAGCTGCGCGTGCTGCTCGTGCCATGTATGCGAGCACAACGATCAACACACACAACCACTGTGCTGTCTGTCTTTGTGAGCTGTTTGCTGGTAATGACGTTAATGTGCGCGTGTACTTGTTGTTGTTGTGCTGTTAGACTTTTGGCCAAAGACGTGGGGGCTGGTACGTCGACTTTGCATGAGTCTCCTCTCGATTCTACTCGTGTGGCTTGACTAACACATGAGGGGTTGCTCTCTTTGTGCAAACACATGTGCAGCGCTTCCGAGTGTTCACGGCGTTCGTGTTCATGTTTGGCTCGCGCGGCTCGCGCATTCTGGCGCCGCTCTTCCTCAAAGATGCCACGAACTTGCTCTCAGCGAGCCAATTGACTCAGTTCCCAACGTTTGACATCATCATGTACTGCCGTACGTTATTGCAACACACTCACTTGCTTACTCGTGTTCTCTCACAATTGTGTGATAGCACACGCACACACACACACGCATGCGTGGAACCTAACAACTGCCTGTGTGCTTGTATGCTTGTTTGCCAGTGACGCTGTTCCTCTTCGCGTCCGCTAAGCAGGTGCAAACGTATCTTTACATGACCGTCAAGCAGCACGCGTACCAAGACGTCGCCGCAAACGTGCGTACACATACACACATACATACTTACACATACTATCATCCTACTACTCTACGCAGGATCCAACCTCACCACTTGTTTTGCCACCAACCACTTCTAGTTGTTTGCGCACCTACACGACCTGTCGATGAACTATCACCTGACCAAGAAGACGGGCAAGGTGCTGCGCGTGCTGGACCGCGGCTCGTCCAGCACGGACAACATCGTGAACGTGATCTTCTTCCGCCTACTGCCGACGCTTGTGGAGCTCGTGGTTGTGTCCATCGTGTTCGTGTTCTCGTTCAAGGAGAAAATCCTCTCGGTCGTGTGCGTCACGGGCGTGGTCTTCTACGTTGTCACGACGGCCATTGGCACACAGATCCGCCTCAAGTTCAAGAAGGAGACGAACGATCATGACAACAAGGCGAGCGAGAAAGCGGTCGACTCGCTCACGAACTTTGAGACCGTCAAGTACTTCTGCACGGAGGAGTACGAGCTCAGAAGGTACATGGTGAGCATCAACCTGTTCCAGAAGTCCCAGCTCTCCACGCGCAGTCTGCTGAACGTGATCGTGACGATGCAGCAGCTCATCCAGCAATCATGCTTGGGCATTTGTCTCTACATCACGGCGCGCAGCATCTTTCGCGGCACGATGACGATCGGCGACTTTGTCGCGGTCACCGTGTACATTGCCAACATCTTCAAGCCGCTCGACTCGCTCGGCGACATCTACAACACGATCGTGCAGTCGTTTGTGGACATGGAGAACTTGGTTGAGCTGCTGCGCATTGAGCCCGAGGTCAAGGACGTCCCGGGGGCGCCGCCGCTCCAGGTGGGGCATGACGCCAGCACGGTCGAGTTTATGAACGTATTCTTCACGTACCCAGGCCAGCCAAGGGCGAATGGGCTCAAGGACATCAGCTTCACGGTGCCCACGGGCCATACGGTTGCGATCGTCGGCGCCACGGGATCCGGCAAAACCACGCTCAGCCGCTTGCTCTTCCGCTTCTATGACGTCACGAGCGGCAAAATCCTGATCAACGGCCAGGACATCGCCCACGTGCAACAAAAGTCGCTGCGTCAGAGCATCGGGATCGTCCCGCAGGACACGGTCATGTTCAACGACACGATCCGATACAACGTAAGACTTGTTATAGCGATGGAGCTCTTGGTCTAGGTTGCTTATCTGACCCCTTGGTGTTGTGTGTGCTTTGCCTATTGTAGCTCCTGTATGCACGTCAGAGCAGCACGGACGAAGAGCTCATCGCGGCGTGCAAGGCGGCCAACATCTACGACCTGATCATGTCTCTGCCCAAGGGATTCGAGTCGGAGATCGGCGAGCGCGGCCTGAAGCTCAGTGGCGGCGAGAAGCAGCGCATTGCGATCGCGCGCCTGGTGCTCAAGAACCCGTCGGTGGTCGTGCTGGACGAAGCCACGAGCTCGCTCGACACGATCACGGAGCGCAGCATCCACGACGCGCTCGAGATCGCGTGCAAAGGCCGCACGACGCTCATCATCGCGCATCGGCTCTCGACGGTCCGCCACGCCGACACGATCCTCGTGGTGGACAAAGGCCGTGTGCTGGAGACTGGAAGTCACACGCTCTTGCACCGACAAGGAGGAGGTAAGCGCTTTGCTCTTGTGTATGAGCAGGGTCGATATTAACGGACGATTGGTGACTGAGACCTTGGCTTGTGTGCTGTGTGCTGTGCTTACATGTAGTGTACGCCAAGCTGTGGACGCAGCAATCGAAGGAGTCGGACGATGGCGGGGATGTCGCGCTTTAGAGAGAGAGAATGACAAACCTGCAGGGCTTCCTATATACATTCATAGATAGTGCGACAACCAAGACCCATCCATCCATAGCTGTTGTGTCCTGGTAGCAACAGCGCGGCGTCGACATACCGTACGTAGTTCCTAATACATCAAAGAAGACCATTTATACTCATTCATTTCGGTTTCCAAGCACTCACATGGGCTTCTCGTCTTATAACTACTGGTACAATACACTAACAACTGCCATCTTGCTCGAAAGCTACTGCAAGTACACCGCAGCACACACCGAGGAGAGCGCGACGCCCACCGAGCACGTGATCGTGCTCCGGCCGCCAGCATTCGTCGATGACGACGCAGATGAAGCCGACGACGTCGTCGAGCGCGTCATGGTCTCTCCCGCGAACCCGGCGCTCTTGCTCGTGTCTGCAGGGGGTTTGCAGTTGTTGAGCAGCTTGACGAGCCGCGCTCTCTGGCTCCCATGAGAGTTCACGCCCGAAGAGCACTCGGGCATCTTCATCGCGACGCGTGCGAGGCGCTCGAGGCACTTTGTGTTGGCGGGACACTTGTCGTCCGCCACGCCGAGACAGTCGTTGTCCATGAGAACGTTCGCCATGAGTGCGACGATAGCCTCGGTCTCGTCGCGACCGCAGGTGGTTTGTGTGACAGCAGACGTGGCGCTGACTGGGGCGATGGCGACCATCGAAACCAGCGCGATGGTGATGGCTACGAGCCGCCAGCTCGGAGACGAGATGGATGGCTTCATCTCACAAACTCGCTCGCTCTGCTCTCTGTGATCTATGAGAGCTTGAGCGACTGGAGCTATGGCTTAGGCGAGCTTGAGGGGCTGGTGGGGCTAAACTTACTGCGATGCAGTGAGGACAGTCAATGCGGCCTGTGCGATGGCTTCATCGCCATGAAACTATCGAACGAAGTTGGGACCGCCTCATGCCTTTCTCTGGTTGAGTGTGTGCTGCTGCGCTCTATGGGGCGAGCTCAGTACTGTGGCAGGAACTGGGAGTGTTTACTGGTTTACGCAAAACTGTTTATCTCACACAAAACGAGCCACATATTCTGCACAGCTAATATTTTGTGAACAACCACTTTTGTGACATACATTAAACTGATAATCAGCACACACAGAGGTCTTCTCTGATTCAAATCATCCAAAGTACGAAAACGTGTGGCTCGCAACCGATTGCTTGGTTAAGCGCGTATGGCTCAGAATAGAGTAGCCAAAAGTCTCCAAGTGGCCATCCCTCTTGTGTGTCAACCAAACGTACGTTCGTGGACACCTTCTTGGTCGCCAGTGTCGAGAGACCCAACCAAAGACCTCACTGGTGAGACGTCGTCTGCCAACGTCGCCTTAAGCTCGATCAACACTCATTTATCAGATTGGAAACGGATTGTCAGCACATATATTATCAGGGGTTTTTTCTGTCTTCTTCTCTTGGACATCTAGATCGCAACTTACAAGAACGCCGTGGCGACCACAGCGAACGAGAGCACAACGCCAGTTGATAATGAGAAGCTACTGCTGCGACCTGCTGTCGCCGCGGACGTGCCAGTGTTCGTGCCGGCGTTCGGAAATATGATGATGCCCGACGGAGCTGTCGTCGCCGCGGAAGGTGCTGCGGTGGTGGCGATCGACGAGTCTATCGAGTTAGCAGTGGTGGCGGACGGGGTCTTGGTGGCGGTGGTCGTTGTCGTGGCTGACGGCGTTTTCGTGGTGATCGTTGGCGTGGTGGTGGTGGTGGTGGTGGTGGTGGTACTGCTGGCAGCCTCGCATTCCTTGAGCAGTTGTTCGAAAATCGTTCGCGGGTTCGTGCCGCCAGCCACACAGTTGGGTATCTGCTTGGTCACCTTCTCGAGCGTCGCAAAGCACGCCGCACTGGGACACTCGTCGTTCATTACGGCGAGGCAGTTGGCGTCCAAGAAGATTTGGTTCGTGAGCAAGAGAATCGTCTCGGCGTCCGCCTCCGAGCACGTCGAGACAGCGGACGCGCGGTTGAACGAGGCGAGCGCGATGGTAGCAACTGCGAGGGCGACTGAGGTGAACTTCATGTTGAGCAGGGCGGGCTTGGAGTGAAGTTGGTGGGGTCTTCACTTGGACGAAGATTGGAGAATGGCAGTCCACCAGCCCTTGCAGCAAGAGACCTCGAGGCCTTCTTTGTCAACTGCCAGCAAGAATGGCGGATGGTGCTACTGTGGGTATATTTGTATCCTTTGTCGCCGCTGAGCGCTGGATTCAAGTGGACGGCCAGCATGTACTTATCTGCATTATTTCAACCAATAAGAGCATAAAATAGAGGTCGAAATGATGCGTTTTAGCCAATCAATTACTATATGTACAAAACTGGAAAGTTGTTTGTACCCACTGTGATGGGTCGACTCGTTGAAGTTGTCTGTGTGTTCAGATATAACGAAGTCAATCAAAGCTGCAAAAAACTTAGGCTTTCAAAGTGGGTTCAGCACACCTTCATGGTTGGTTGCTAATTTCACGCTGTCGGTCAGTGTTATTGTTTAGACTGGTTCCGAGCAGTGTAGACACTCAGCACAAGATGGCAAACTCAAAAGTAGCAGGGTTGAAGTCGCGACGCTCAGCCATTCTCATCTGCCATCTTGAGTTAGCTAACCAGAATCCTACCAACGAAGCCTACTCGAAAGTGGACGATGGAGGGGGGGTATAAAGATAGGGTCGACGTTGAGTAGTTCCTTCTTGCCAGAGTGTGCGCTTCTTCATTCCGCCATGTTCGGTCGTCTGCTTTCGCTTCTTCAGCTTTCTCAGAAGCGAAATCAGACGATCTAACATGGTGAAATGGACAAACAACCTCGACAAGCTGTCAGGACGAGCTCTGATTGAGATCCCAAATGAACAAGTCGCATTCGAGTAAGACTGACTTCTCCGTTCGACTATAGTTACTGCTCATTATATCAGAAAAACATCTCCACACCAGTTGATTTGAATGCAGGATCATTCTTTCGCCGGCCACGCATCGCTTCCTCACTTGTGTCCGCCGAGTGCTTTTCCAAAGTGAAAGCGACCAAACGCAGTCTATCAGTGAAGAATGCGGAAGTGGAGCTGAAGTCGAGAGTTGCAGCTCGCGAGAGGAATCGAGAACTCATATCATATCAGCGAAATGGGAAGGTGACCAGAGCGGAAGCTCCAATCAGGTACTAAGAGGTACATCGTGCCGTCCGAGATGGGCATTGTAAAGTAAAAATAAAAAATCTTCTCGGGTGCTATTTCTCGCATTAATGTTATATAAGAAAGTCCTCAGGGGAACCTGAATGCATGAGAAGTAAGCAAAGTGTGCGTAGTGGCTTTCATTCATGTGTCTGTTTGCCTTCTTTCTACTGGGTTTCTTAGAGAACCTGCAACTTATGGGAACGCCTTGGCGACAGCGTCGGCGATCGACGTGAGTGCGATGCTTGTCGAGGTTTTGGAGGTCGAGAACTTGCTGTCGGTTGGCGCGGACTTGCTGTTCACGCCAGCTGATCGGATCGACGTGGACGTGGAGTTGCCGCCGAGGCTTTGCGTCTTGCAGGCCGCAAGCAGCGTCTCGAAGATGTCCTTCGGGTTCGAGCCGCCGGCCGTGCAGTCGGGCTCTTCCTTGGTCACCTTCGCAATCGTCGCGTAGCACTTGGCGTTCGGGCACCGGTCGTCTATGCTCTTGGCGCAGTCTTCGTCCAGGAGGATCTGGTTCGACGCCGCCATGATCATCACCGCATCGTACCATGTGCATGACGAGTAGGAAGAACTCGCAGCGCGGTCGAGCGAGACGAGCGCGAGCGCGGCAGTGGCGAGAACCGAGGTGAACTTCATACTTGATCTGGGCTTGGTGGGGAGACTTGAGGCTTGCAGCTTGGGAGGCTTGGAGGTGGGGGAGTATTCGCTGGGAAGCAAAATGGAGAATGAGAGCGCTTCTGGCTAACTCGCTTGCTTGCTGGTTGGGTCCCTCGCTCCATTGTTTGCTTGCGCAGCCAACGAAGGCGTTTTGCATGCTGAACTCGTCTACAGCCCTAAACAGCAGCATCCCCATTTGGGTGGAACCTGGACCTTGTGCTGTGTTGCATAGTATGGACCGAAACGCCTTGTAGTGAGTCGCTTTGGGGGTCCCTGGGGCAAGTGACTCACTACGGCAAGTAGGACCCGCTGGATTGACTGGAACATATACCGCCTATTGTGGATGCAAAGGTTCTCGAGTCCACAAACCAACTGGGAGTGCTGGCTCGGCTTTGGACATCGGGATATGTACTCACGCCCACAAGTTACACGACATAGAAGCAGCGAGGACCAGCCTAGTGGTTGCCAAGAGGCAGAGGTACCAGCAGGCATCCACCTCAGCTCGCTCTCGAATTGCTGATGTGTCTGTTGGTCTGTTTGTTTGTGCGTCAACCGCTTCGGCAGTTCATTCTCCAATCTTCCTCCCAGCGAGTACCCAGCCCACCCCGCCACCTGCAACCCCAAGTCACCTCCAACTACCATGAAGTTCACCTCGGTTCTCGCTCTCGCCACGCTCGCGCTCATTTCGCTCGACCGCGCGTCTGCAGCCACGTGCACGCCGAGCGACCTCGAGAAGACGCTCGCGGGCACGAACGAGATCCTCGACGACTCGGACTGCAAGGCGTCCCGGGCCTCGCTCTGCCCCAACGCCAAGTGCTACGCGAACCTCGTCAAGGTGACCAAGGCCATGCCCGACTGCGTCACCACGAGCCTGCAGCCGAAGGACATGTTCCAGCTGCTGGTCACCAATTGCAGAAGCATCGTCGCCCTTGACAGCGACAGCACCACGACCAGCAGCACCACGACGACCACCACCAGTGACGCGACCAGCAGCATCACGACGTCTGCCGGTGTCGCGCTCTCGTCCGCCGTCCTCGCGGTCACCATGGTCTACTTGTAAGCTCACATCCGATTTAATAAAGCACACACCACAGCAATTTACGCGATGACTATTCGTTTCCCTACCACGTTGCTTCATGTATGCATGCATGTACGGAGCAGCATTTGATTCGTATGAATACACGCCTCAATACGATTAAGCAGGTATTAATCCATTTAATTCAGCATGGAGCGGCGCTTTCATCAACGATTTTTCCAAGCAATCTCTCTCGTCTCCATGTAGGAGAGGTCACAGTTGCAGTGCAAGGGTGCACATGTATGTGGTGGTGGTGATGGTGGTTGCAGGGTTGCTTGAGTGACTGGACCACATGGTACAGTACATATGAAACCTTGCTGCATCAGGGTTTGCGCGTCAATTCGAGCACACCGTCTTGGGGTCACGTGACGACGCGGCTTTGTCCTCTGAGTGGACTCGGCTGGTCGTGCATAGTCATGCCACGTGTCCCACAGTCACTTCTTCTGCTTGCACAAGTCAGGAACGCGAGCATGAGTACGTGCGTGTCATCCGCTCTGCCTGTTGGGTTCTCATCGTTGGCGAAAATTCTTGCTGTTTTGCTTGTTTGCGTGTCGTATGACTTTGGTTGACTTGCGAAACCTGCAGTGAACATGTCAGGAGACTTTGGAGTATAGTAGGACGTTCCTATATGCATAGTCCTCCCATGCATAATGGCTTTTGAGCATAGCAATTGGAGCACTCCCGACTCGGTTCCAATTACAATGTGTGGTTATGCACACAACACATTCATGCATGTGCATAGCCAAATTTCTCGGTTATGCAGTTGGAGAAGAGCATGTTCCCATACAAAAATGAGCATGTTTTGACGGATACAAAATCCGAACTGACTGCATTGGAGGATTGAATGCGCAAGTGCAAACTCGTTCACTGTGGCGAGAGAATCTGTAACGGGGGGTTACATGCGAAGTTGTGCCACTGCAACTTAATCATTTCTGCGGTACGTAAGTACACGTAATTCCTTTAAGGCTGAACCAAAGGTTCGCCGTACTTAGGTGCAGCCAGAAGAAGCCAGTCGCAGACGGCTTCCTTGATTGGATAGAAACAAACAAGCAACAGTCATTTAGACCAACCAGATGGATATTTTACAAAGGGTGTTTCAGAGCCATTTGTTGCACGCTGGCTCTGCAAACTACTTCAGGTTTGTATGCATTTATAGTTACATCAAGATAACCAAAGTAACCCAACAGGGGGTACTTCCCATACAAATAAACAGTTCGACTTTTGCCTTTGAACACTCAGGCCAAAGGTTCTTCAGATTGAGCTCAGGAGAGCCAATCAGTGTGTCGAGTTGCACTGCAATACGCAGGCAACGCGCATAACGCACGAGTCTTTGAGAGAAGGTGTTCATACACGCTTCCTCACTCTGTGTACTATGCCGCGTAATGCGAGCATTGACGTGCCGGTTACAGAAACGGTCAAAGATACGTGAGTCTTGTACGTAAACGAGAAGGAAAAAAAAAGCATTTTCAATGGATGTGCTCCTGGTGTTTCGTTTGTGATTCCCGACTCACTTTGCAATCGACAACATACAGCACACATGGGGCCGAAGAAAAGCAAGGACCAACAGAGCTGCGCCTGCTAATGGCAACAATAGTGAGCAAAATCGAACCCAAGGAAACGTCGAGGAGAAGCTCGTAGTGCTGGACTGGCACCCAAACGGAGAGAACCAAACTGCGACAAGCAAACACTTCAGCTCGACCGCCGGGTTCAGCACACTGAACCAGTCAACAGTCGGTCGCCGGTTGAAGATCGAGCAGAACCTCCGCCATAAACTTGAAAGAGGGAGTGCAAAGGCAGTGAAAACAAGCAAAGTCAAACATCCCGAGTTGGAAGAGTGCTTGAGCCAGTGGATCGCTCTGATGGAAGAAAAACACGCGAGCCACTTGACTGGAGACGTGATCAAGGCCGCCACGTCCAAGTTCTACGACAAGCTCCAGATTCTAGAAGAGGAGCGTCTTCGCCTTTCGAATGGCTGGTTAGACAAGTTGAAGCCTCTCGCCCTAGTACCTCCATGGAGGAGCTGCTTCAGCACCTCGTGAAGCGATTCTACTAGAGTGAAACAGAGTTATTCAAGTCATCCCCACGTTTCTGTCCGCAGACAGCACACGAACGCTCGATGACGTCTGGAACGCAGACGAAACCTCGTTCTTCTATGCTTTCCCTCCTTATCGCGGATTGGCACGGTGTCTACAGCCAGGGTCCAAGCAAAGCAGGACTCGCGTTACACTATGTCTCGCCGTCAACGCGAGCGGAACCGAGCACCGCCAGCCGCTTTTCATTGGAAAGATCCGCATGCCGAGATGCTTTAAGAAGCAGCCTGCCGTCGAGCATGGATTCGAGTACTTCTTCAACAAGACCGCTTGGATGACTATGGACATCTTTGCAACTTGGCTGCGATTGTGGAACGTGGCGTTGCAGCAGCGCAACCGCCAAATGTTGGTGCTCTTGGCCAACTTTTCCGGCCACAAGATTGAAGGAATGAAGCTGTCGAACATCCAACTGGAGTTCTTCACTGTGAACCTAACAGCCCGCGTACAGCCATGCAACGCAGGAGTCATCTGTGCGTTTAAAGCATATTTCCATCGACAAACCGTGATGAGAATAATTGACAAGCTGATGTAATGGGCTGTAATGGGCCTCTCATTACATGTCTCAGTACGTACCTTAGTACATATCTCAAAGGGTGCTGGGCACCGGAGATGAGACAAAGAGAAGCGGAACATGTCTCTACAGGGTAAGACATAGGAGCCAGGGCTAAAGGTAGCCGGCTGCGCTCTAGACGAAGTGATGACGCCGCATCATCATTACTCATCTTCCCAGAAACCATTTGGCGACGCTACATTGTCGGCATGAGAGTTCAAGTTCAAGTTCAAGGTTTACATTCAAGCACAAAATGGTGGCTCCTGCTTGGGAAGTACACTGGTGACGCGTCCAACGTGTCACTACCGATTGAAGTGATAGTGCGAGCCAATCACTTCGCAGGGAACTTTCCACAGGATTTCAAGCTCAAGGTCCTATGGGTTGGACCTCATTGTACCCAAGGTTTTATGTATCAGTTTAGTAGGTTTATCTCTGCATGTGTAGGTTTTATTTATATAACCTCTAGGAGTCCTTGAGGCTAACTAGGAGTAACGACAGGAACCACAACAGCTTTTCAATTCAGTTGTAAATTTGCCTTCAAGTTTTCAAGTCTCTCCTCCTCCCTCCAAGTCGAGATATCGCTTCCTCGTCGCACAAGCGTGTGTGTCGTATCTGAGGGACTGTTTGGAACAACGCCCACTTACAGCTGATGGCTGGTGATCTGAGCAACGACCTCTTCGCCATTGACCAGCTCATTGTCATGCGTTTGACAAAAGCAGCATGGCAGCAAGTCTTTGACGACACAATCAAAAACTGCTGGAGACATGCAGCCATTCTCCCTCACCACCAGTACGATCTCGAGATCGTCGGCAGCGACGCGCTAGCTGTTGACAATATGCAGAATTTGCTTACGCAGCTGAAGACTAGCGCTAGTGTAAATGATCTCTGTCTCAACCTGATGAAAGCTCAATAGTTCGTGAATCTCGATGGAAATGCTGTTGGATTCAACTTCGCTATGGAGGAAATTTTTGACATGATTGCCGCATTCAACGTGAACGGCGAGCAAAGAGCTGAGCTCGTGGAAGAGAAAATCACTGTCGTCTATGCCGCCGAGGAGGCTGAAGACGCCTTGTCTCTTACCAACATTTACAAGGGGTTACTGGGCGTTGAACAATTTTGACGAGACAACGCGTCCAAACCCGCTTTCCAGCTCACAAAGGATGTCCGAGAGTTACTATGGAACACTCGCTCGTTCATTCACAAAGCAATTGCAGACGACAAAACACAGACGCGCATTTCTGACTTCTTCTCTCAAACCAAATCCTCGTAGAGCTTCTGGCCCACATGTTCTCTAGAGCTCAATCGAGCTTATCGTGAATTTTTGTATAGAGTTTTATAATAGTAAATTTCTTGCTATGCATGAGTTGCTCCCGTGTAGCAACAGGGGTCTGCTTATGGGGAGGTCCCACTGTAATTTGTCACTGGAGGTCCATCCTTCCACACTGGTTGCATGGAAGTAGCACCGAGATACAGTGGCGCTCAATAGGTTACGGCATACCATTTTTGGCAAATCAAGGCTGAATAACTTTTGAAAGACAGCATTTTATAGGCTGAAATTGGACTATTTTGCTCCATTTGACGAGACGAACCCGCTCGTTTTTGTCTCGTTTCGATTGGATAAAAATTGAGAAAGTTTTCATACAAACGTCCGGTTGCGAGACCTGCTCAGTCAGATACAGGCCAGCAGCGGGAACTCACTTTTTCGCGGCCACAGGACACCTCGCGCGCTAAAAATTGGTATGCATGCTCTCCA
>JALBYZ010000085.1:0-65563 GCA_038050575.1 Globisporangium mamillatum | reverse complement strand
AAAAAAATGGCAAAGTTTTCGCAAATTTTTGGGTGTCCTCACAGCTTTGGCCAGCACTGTATGCTTCTTACTTTAGTCAAGTTCCGCGACCGAAACCGTTTCGCACCTTACGCAATTATACAATTATGCAATTGAAGAGACTTGATCAGCAGGACATTTGGGTCACGATTCTAAGCCAAATGCTGTTTATTTGGCCTGAACATTTGGGTCAAACGACATTGGCTCGGAAAACAATAGAAAAAGTGGGAGAATGGGCAACGTGGCCGGCGGACATTTGGGCCAAGAATCTGAGCCAGACGCGTACAAATCGCTTGGACAATTGGGTCAAATGGCTGCGGGCGCGTGACCCGAATGGTCAGATGGGTTTATCCCGTGTTCAGAGCTAAGAACAATGAGCGAGCTCGAGTCACACAAAAGTACCAGAAGATCACCAAGAAGACAAGACAAGAAGGCAAGATAAGATGGATGCCGTGCCCACCACCAGCGCCCACGCCCCCGTGCTCCCGGCCGCCTCCCCAACCGCTGCATCTGTATCTGCTGGCACTGCACCTGCTGCCCAGTCGCTACTGCGCGTACAGACCGAGGGGCTCAGCGCGACGAGCGGCTCACGCAGCAGCACGCCCGGCTCGACTTCCGCGTCCTCCAAGCAGCCGCTCAAGAGCCCCGTGACGGAGGAGCAGAAGCCGATCCTCATGCCCAAGCCCATGAGCATCTAGAGAGCGGAAGCGCGGTACAGTGCTTAGTACAACTGCTAATGCTGATGCATGGTGCTCTTTTTTATATCCGCACGGCTTGTTGTTAGAACGGACGGCCGTGGAGATAGATCACCTTCCAGTGCGGCTTTGCTATGCAGAAAGTGACCAATGACGAGACGCAGGCGAGCATGAGTGTAAAGAGGTGCGGAGCGCAGGCGCATTTGTAATAAAGAAAACGCAAAGTGACCAACTTGATATAGTATTTCGCTCATTAACTGTAGTTGCCGTACTGCTCAGCTAACTCATGAATAGGTGGCGCTGTATCTGTGTGGAGTCACGAACGTGAGGTAGGGCGTCGCAAACGACTGGCGACCACCTCCACTTGCTGCTGATGCAACCGGCAGCTCAACTTCAAAGAGCAAACTGCTCCCAGTTGTTCTACCAGCACCCATCAGTGGGAACACCCGCTTCGGATGAGGAGCGTGCGCCTTGGGCTGGAGCAGCCTCAGGTTTCCTGGTTGGACCTGGTTCTGCTGATCGTGCTCGCTCGGCTTTGTAGTGGTGGTCTTGATGCCAGTGGACGCAACTGGCTTAAGCGAGCACAGAAGAAGCACTCGCTGCTGAGACCCCATCGCGGGACTTTCTCGGTCTTGAAATGGCTCCACGCACCCAAAGTCGGCGTTCCAGGCCGCACCAACCACACAGAGTCCGTCAAAGACCGCAAACGTGTCTTCAGGGAAGTTTCGGCCTTGACTTAGTTGCAGCTGTTGATCTTGATTTGCTTGTGGTGGTAGTAGAGCCCCCATCTCAACTGACCTATCTTCTTCGATGGGGAGGTGTAGAGAGTAGCTCACAGAGTACACTTCGGCATCCAGAGTTTGAATCTCGCAGTAGCTCAGCTTCGCTGTCTCGACGATGTGTGCCATGGTCACCGAGGAAAAGAGTGCAGGTGTCCAGAACCACCACGCTGGAGATGTTCTGGAGTTGGATTCTCTATTGTTTGCTGATAGAGAGTGTCGCCAGCACTGGTAATAAGCGAGCAAGTCGCTGAGCGACCATTGTGAACTGACTGAAAGAGAGCGCTCCTGTGGACCGATGCTTTGATATAATTCGGCAGGGATCTCGTTCCGCAGTAGAGTTAGGAGCTGGCCTCGAATGGTCGGATTGCGAATACTCAGAAGCGAAGTCTGGGCTTGGTTGGCCGATACTTGGCTGGTATTCGCTCTGCTTTGTTGCTGTGTAGGTGATCTGATCTCATGAAGTAAATCGGTCAGGAACCTGTGAATCTGGGCCGCTCGCTTGTTGAATCTGTCGAGAAATGCCGCTTGAATGAGCCCAACAAGGTTGTCTGCCTTCAGTGAGCTCGATTCTGAACTGAGTCCCTGAATGTCGCTCGTGTTGCCCACTGCGCTGCTGTCCACCATCACGAATTGAGTCGCTATCGCTGGCTGCTCCAAAAGGCTCTGAACGAATCCTTCAGCTTCTGCGAGCGTGACGGTTAAACCAAAGTCCTCACCGTGCAGTGAATTTTTAAAGGCAAAATCTATGCCGAAAAAATCGCTGCAACCAGTAAACAGTTTGCGAAGCTGAGCATCGTGGCGCTTCTCGAGGGTTTCGGAGAATTCCCAGTACAATTCGAGCCACTGATCTACATCCGAGGTATTGAGGTACAGAGTATCGAGTGGGAACTCCAGGAACCCCAGCACTGAAGAAGCTAAAAGTCCTGGAAGACGAGGTACACCTACGCGAGGACTTGAAACTGGCGATGAAGGAGATGAGGACGCACCCAGGAGCGTGTTGCCGCCAACCAAAAATGACGAGCTCGTTCGCCTCACGAGGTTCCGCATCGTGCTGTTCTGCCGCCGCATCGTGATGTTTGCAGATCGGCTTGAGCCTTCCAATGGAGGAGGGCTCATACTCAATGAAGAGCCCTTTGGACTTCTATGACTACCCGCAACAGATATCTCGGAGTTGGACTGTACTCCGCAGTCCATCAAACTGAAGCACTCGCGATAGAGCTGCGTTAGGAAGCTCACTTCGCAGCATCCACCCACAGAGGATGCTGGTGCGCGTGAGTACGCACTGAGCACCACTTGCTGCTGGAAGCGCTCGAAGATGGATTCTTTCGTCATATCTTTGGCGGTTTTCAGCTGCGCCAGTGTCTGGAGAAGCTGGTTCACTGCGGTGACAAAGTTATCGAAGTCGTAGCTCTTTGTGTGAGGATCTCCATGGGACAATAAGATCAAGTTGCTTCGGAAGGTCAGCAGTGCGTGGAAGAGTATCAAGCTGCTGAGCGATTGCCAGGTCGATGGAGCATGCAACTCTGCCATCGATTTCAGCAACATCTGAGGATCATGGACGCCTGTCGCAGCGAAAGCAACTTTTACTTTGAAGTTCTCGTCCACCGAAAGCGCGTTTTGCAGTAACTCACGACATGGATGAAAGGCGAATCGCAAGAGCGTCGACTGGACGCACTTCTTGAAACTGGTTGCGCTGTGAAGAGCAATGCTGCTGTACAGACTGCCGGTGTGCTCGTCGTGCAAGCAAAGTAGGTTCTTCTGCAAGTGCACGGGAAGTACCTGCCAACTGTCGACAACTGCGAGAAGCCTCGGGTACGCCATCGTCACCAGCGAGATATCGGAGTGCTGATGCAGCAGCGACTGCGTTGTCGGTAGCCGGCGAGTGGTTGGCGCTCGCAAGGTCGTCAGAACCGAGTTTGGTGGAGGTGCACTAGACGATGGTACTGATGACAATGTTGCCAGAGTTGACGGCGGCAGTTGGCTCAGCTTGGGTTTCATCTGGTTCTGCTGCTCAACTTGACTGTAGTGGTGCTTGAAAGCCGCAGATGTCGTGTGCTGATACGTGCGGTGCAGGATCTGGAAGAGCCCTTCCCAGTGCTCGGGGTTCGCGTCGAATTGCATGTTCACCAGCGCCAGCGGTGTCGTCTCCAGGACGTCGGATTTCTCCATCTCTAACTTGCGGATTTCGTCAAACTCCCTGATTAACAGCAGCTGGTTCGTCGGAAGATCAGCACCTACTCCTCCGCTCTCACGCAGCGCTGGATTGCTCAGCACCATGCTCTTCGGCAACGTGAAAACCTCGTCCAGTAGCTCTGCGGAAGCTCGAAAGTTCCTTGCGAAGAGCTGCTGCAGAAGCGCGACACGGACCTCCTTGATGAAGATCGTCTGGAAGAACGCGCGCTCGATGAACGTGAAGCTGTGGAACGAATGCTTGGAGACGACAAGCACGCCCACGATTTCAGGGAGCACTGTGATATATCGGAGCCAGCCGTGCTTGGTATTGGCTCTGCTGATTGTACTCTGTAGAGTTTTGGAAGTGACTCCAAACTCTTGCTGTTCGTGCTGTGCGCTGGAAGAAAATAGTGGTAGAGTCACGTCGTTGTCTTTTGTAAACTTGGCGTGTGCGCCATAGAACTCGAGCATCTGGTCGCAAAGCTCGTAGGTGAGTTGCGGAAGCAGCGTGAGTCCGATCATGATGCGCTCGAAACGCGGTCTAGACTGATTGAAGAGCTGCTTCATCAAGGAGATTTTAGCTGGACCACCAACTTCATCACCACTTGTTACTCCATTGATCATCATCGACACTACGCTTTTTGGGTCGAGCACTCGCAACTCTTGGAGAATACCGCCCAGCTCTTGCGAACTGGACGAAATATCCCACCTTCGGAGCTTCCTCAGCATCATCATTGTTTCCACGGCGCTGGTATTGCCACCGTGGCTAGAGCTAGTAGCTGCTTCTTCAGGCAGGCCGCCGTCAGCCTCGATTTCACCTGGTGTGCTTGTTACTTCTCCGTCTGCATTGTCTTCAGCTTCATCTGCAGCAGCATGCATCAGTTCAGAGATTGGCTTGGCAGTGTCGCCTCTTTGAAATGTATTCAGCTGCTTCTTTGCGTAGTGGTACTGTTGGTTCTCCGCTCCTAAAGCCAAGACAAATTCGAGAACGAACCGATACCAGTCATTCTGACAGCCCACCAGTGGCATGAGCAAGTTCAGCATTTGCGTCAGCACCTCTGGTACAGTATTCAGTGAAGAGCCATTATTGTGCTGAGTAGTGGGTGTGAGAAGTCTCGAAGAGCCGCGAGACAGCGCACTTGGGCCTTGGCTCACTTGCTGCAGTTGCTGTTGTCCTCCGGATCTCGACGACGCAGCAGAGTGAATCGGTGGAGGTGCTGGAACCAAACTTGCAGAGCCATCGAGCAAATTCGAAGTAGTGGAGGAGCTCAGTGTGGAAAAGTACATCGGGAGGAACAACTGAAACGCCAGCGGTGGGGATGTTCTTCGCTGTTGCTGTTGCTGAGAGACTGGATAGTTTTGGGTAGAAATCGCCGCATTGAACGAATTCAAGATGGCAGCACCGACCCTTGCAAACGTCGCCAGTTCAATTCTGGTTTTGCTGATCTCGTTCTCCACCTCCATGCGCTTTCTTTGTAGGGTGACGTGCAATTCCCTGTTGGCGTTCGACTGTTCCCTCAGTTTCTCCATCTCGGGTAGCTGGAAATCGCCATGCACCACCGCTTCTTGGATCAATTTGGTGAGACGGCTTTGCATTTCCAAGGCTTTGCTCGATAGCAAACTGAACTCGTGCAGCGCGAGCTTGAGCTTGATCGTAGGCTTCGAAGTAGACGATGAATTCTGTTGGAGCCCTGGGTTCCACATCTTGTCGAGAAGCACGTCCTGAATCTCTGCGTCGTGGATCGCAGCATTCAAAGTCGGAATCTTGAGAATCACATCGCCAAACGCGCTGTAAGGCTGATGCGACGTCAGAACGATGCGGAACGAGCGGTGGATCGGAATCGTCGTCTCCTGGTTGGTTGTTGTACCTTCCAGAGCCAAAGTAGGATCATTGGTTGCCGGATCTGGGTTGCTAATATCAGATTTCACGAAAAGCTGTTCGCACCCATCGATAAACCCCGTCTTCCACTGGAAAACCGCCGCCAGATTCCCAAAATTCGTCTCTCCATCAAGTGGCTCGGCGTCCAGCACCAGCAGTTGCTGACCATTTTTCACTGCTGCATGTAAGATTTCACAGAAATCATCGCTTTTCACACTCACCATGAAGAACTCGCTCCATTTCCACAGGTTACGCGCGAATTTCAGTAACAGTTCCTCGATTTCGTGCGTGTAGTTGGTGATCAGCACGATGGGGAAACTACCACTCGCGGCATTGAGTTCCGAGAGAAAGTACGCGTCCTGGAGCCTTCTCTGAGAGAAACAGACGCCACCGGCGCTCACGAGCTGCCAATGACGGTGGTCTCCACGTTGGCCATTGGGAAGGAAGAGATCCGTAATGTCTTCTTCGTCTTGGTCACTTCCATCACCACCATCATAGCCATCCATACCTGCCTTGTCCCTTAGAGCCACGTGAAGACTCGGCAACAAGCAGCATTTTGTCTCCACTTTGTCGCAGTCCGTGGTCGTACTCCGCCAATACGCTTGTTCCCACTCATTAAAGAGTTTTCTCCGGTCACGTGAGTGAAATTTGCCAGCGTACGTGACAAGCCCAGCGGTTAGCAGCGCGTTCCACCAAGTAAGTCCGTGGTGTCGGCTCTTATCCACGTCCTCAACAACTTTCTCCATGCGCGTCTTGTCCTCGCTAAGGAATTCGAGCACCAGCCGTCCACTCTCGAGCCTGGACTCTCGGGACTCGATCTCCTGGGTCGTCTTGCGCTTGAGCTCCAGCGCGATCTCCAGACTTGTCTTGAGCTTCAGTAGCTCCTCGTCGGCGTCGGCGACGCGCTGCTTGCTCACCTGGTACTCCTGCATGAGCAGTCGCAGCCTCGCCTGTGCCTTCCCGAGCTTGTCAAGCGTGGGCTTGACTACACGTCGTGTGGACGCGTACTGGTAGATCGCGCGCACCCAGATGACCATCATGCTCGCCGCGAGGCTCTGTTTCTCAACCTCTTCGCGGTGGAACCGCTCGTCGCTGATGTAGTGGCTCTCCAGTTTATCTAGGACCTCGTCTGCCAGGGCATCCTTATCGTAGCTGAGCATGTTCTGCACGACGTTCGAGTCGCTTAGGACGCGCCGCGCATTCTCCCACGTGGGCTCCATGCTGAACATGACGCAGATCGCGTCCAGCACAAGGTGTACGAGCAGCGGAGGGCTATTGAACGACTTGATCTCGATGATGTGGCGCTTTTCGATCAGCAGCAGCGCGGTGTTCGCCTCCTCGAGACACGCTAACGGGACGTGGAGCTCCACTTGCGCCTGCTTCTCCATCTCGTTCGTGACCTGGACTTGCTCCTCGGCAGCAACCTGGAAGCGTCGCATCATGTCGCGAACCCGGTCGCTGTCTTCTTGTTGCTGCGCAATCTTGCTTTCAAACTCTGTGATCTGGGCATCATACTCGACCACCTGTCGGTGCAGCTCTTCGTCACCGTCTTTGAGCTTATCAAGCTCCCTGGCCATACTTGTGTACATATAGAGGAACCACTCGGCCTTCGTAAGGCTCTCGCTCTGCTGTCGATATAAATGCTCGAGGAACCTGCCAAAGTAGGTCGGGAGCACCACTGCGAGCTGCGTGGGAAGCTGGTTCTTGGTTTCCCGGTCCTGCTGCTGCTGTTCTTGAACCAGTCGCACGGCGGCCACGTGCATTTCGACCGCCATTTTCGTGATCTGCGGCAGCTCACGCTCGATTTTGCCCATAAACACCAGAAATTTCTCCCACTGTTGTGCATCTTCGTGGGCTCCGGGTCTCTTGGAAACCTGACGGTCCACGCGCACCAATCGCTGGACCTCGGCGTGGAAATGGCCGTACACAATCGTCTGGAGGTCGTTCACTGGCAACAATGGACATGAAACAATGTTGCACTGTGAAAACAACGCTGGGATCCGCCTTTCGACCTCGTCTTTGTGGTCAAGATCGACAAAGAGCACGATGCGCAGGCGCTTGCAGATGCGGTCGACGATCTGCTGCCACCGACCGCTCGTGATGCCCAGCGGCCGCATAAGCGACATGATCGTCGCAGTTACGCTCTCAGTCTCCACCTCACACTTGCGCGCGAAGTCGTCACAGTCCTGCTGGTACCGTAGCTGGGCCTGCGCGAGGCGGAACGCCAGTGTTTGCTGGTGCTTCCGCTCCAAGTCGTGATAGAACGTCGCGCTGTTGACACTGAGCGTCTCTTTTTCATTTCGCTTGATAGCCGCGAGCTCGTTCTCCCTTGCGAGCTCGGCGTCCTGACGGATTCGCGAGCAATGGGTAGCGTACTGGTTGTCCATCTCCACGAGACGCTCATCGCGCACGCGAGTGACCATTTTGATCTGCTCTTCAAGCGTGAATGAGCCTGGGATCTCGCCCGTGGAGATGAGGCTCAGCAATTGGTTGATCACGGACGACGGCAGTAGATCCAGTCGCTTGATGATCAGCGTGACGTTGTCGCAGTCGATGCCAATGCGCTCGTAGAGCTCGTGAAGCAGCAAGCGCCACTTGACAGTCAGGAAAGAAGGTTCAGGGAGACCCTCGAAGATTAATATGTTCTGCTGCTGCGGTGAGCCACGTGATATGCACACATAGCGAAGGAGGAGGCCACGACCACAGCCTGGAGTACCTAGCAAAATGGTTTTCGAGCCTTGACGAGCGTGAACACGGTCGATCTGAGCTACTGTGCGAGCCTATAATGGTATGAGTACACGACCGGAGTTAGCATTGCGCGGGCAAGTTAAAGCAGAGTAGGCCGGGGATAACCAGAGGTAGATAGGCAAACGTACCAGAGACAGTGAGACCTGCGGAGCGCCTGGAGGCAGTTGCTGCTGCAACAGAAGACTGCGAGTACTAGCGATTTCCTGTTGCGTTCTGATATTCGCCAACGTTGACCACGTTCGGATCGCTCCAAAGAGCTGCTGGACCATCGCATGCGCGGTTTCGAATGGCGCGTCTTCGCCAAAGAGCTCGGTGTAGATCCAGAGATTCGAGAGCGAAGTGGAGGACCCTGGGTTTGCCGACCTGCGACGGATAAACTTGACGCTTGTGTGTCGTGGCGCACCAGCGCCACTCCCAGCACCGCCAACTGGAGGGTTACTTGTAGTGCTATTGTTACTAGACCCGTCTTTGGCCCTTTGGTAGTAGAGGTCGCTCGGCACAAAACCCCAGAGGCTGCAGCTGCTTTCACTGTACTCGGGCACGCGCTCTGATGCGTTTGACTGATGCCGTCGTTGCTGAGAGCCCGAGACTCCAGTGGTAGTTGCCGTTGGTTTCTTGTCGAGGAACTTTGCCGAGAGATACGCCAAGTAACCCACGGCGTTGAAACCAGCATTCAGGTGGTTCGTGTGGGCAATCGAGTCGCTCTGTTGAGACAGGGTGCTGCTATCCACAGTCGATAGAAGGCTAACGACTCCAGTACTCAGCTGTGCTGTGGCGCCCTGGCGATGGTCCACAGCCTCCATAATGCGCCGCAGTCGCCAGATTTGCCTCACAACCCACTGGCTGTAGTCAGGGTTCGCGATCGAGAATGGGTCCCCGAACGTTCGCAAGCACTCGTAGGTCCACAGCCGCATCAATGTGTCCACATCCAGCAAATACGACGGCGCAACACTACAGATACCCTCGTACACCCGCGACAGATCGTGGAGACTAAATGTATGGGACGTGGGAATAATACCTTCGTCAGTCCATGGCGAGCGCCTCAGTTTCTCCCAGAGCACGGTCGTGCCAGCGACAACCAGCGGCAGCGCATGGCGTACACCCTGCGGTAGGCGCTCGAGGGGCGCACCTGGTCGATCCCACTGCGCCAGGCTCAGCGTCGAGAACATGTGATGGATCTCCTGGGGCGTACAAGCTGGAGCCAGCACCGGGAAGAACTGGTTCACGAGCTTTGTCAGTGAGTTGCCATCACTTACACCACAGTGAGCACTGGATGCAATGGACGCGACCATAAGCAGGTTCTCAATGCGAATCGAAGTACCGTCATCCCCAGCGTAGACTTTCGAGTGCTCGTAGGCTGAACGAAGGTACTCGTGACACGAAGCGTGCCCAAGCTCAGTCTTTGTGCTCTTGAGTTCAGCAACGACTGGCAGGTGTAGGTCGTCGATGATCAAGATCGCGATCTTGCCTGGCGGCGGCTCGAAGACCCCCGTGCGCTCGCGCTGGAGCATGCGCTCCATGCACTGCGCGATCTCCGCCACGCCACTAGTGTGCTGGTTCATCGTGAAGAAGAACGGCACAAAGTCCCCATTGTCAAACTTTGCAGCCGCACGAACAGCGTTCCCTGGGGCTGAGGAGGGAAAGTCTGGTTCGAAAGTCCACCTGGTGCTCTCAGTTGTCTCCGCTACTTCGTTAGGTACTAAAGACGCTGGACTAGGATGAGGATATGATGTGGCTGTAGTCTTTGGGGAGTTGCTGACGACTTGACGGCTTAGGTTCGCAGTGGCGGCGGCATGTAGTCGCTTGAACTTGGCGGCGAGCGCCGTGACGAGCGAGATCTGGTGGAAGCGGATCTTCTCGACCGACTCGAGCGTTTGCGCAGCCTTTTTGTCGTCACTCAGGAGTGATTTGTCGCTCGTCTGTCTTGATAGTGATACGGCAATCTCTCTGTTGCTGGTACTGCTAATACCAGTCAAAGGCTTCTTGTCGTCCTTGTCGTTGCGCACAGAGTGATGATCTGAATGGACGATGGCATTGACAAACTCAATCTGGTGGAGAAAGTTGCGCAGTAACTTGGTTCTTCTCGAGTTGTCGTTCCCAATCAGCACGACCCCACGTCCCGATCGCAGTGCCTCTTTCATGAGCGCGTGCGCCAGTAGACTCGACGGCGTCGGCACAAACAGACTCGAATTCGACAGCGATCCAGGTCCAAGACTAGCTCTTGTACTTATAGCGTCTACCTGAGGAGGGATGGCAACCACCACCGAGCCAGCGTTGTGGACGCTCACAAATCGCAGACCTGGGATGTCAATCAGCGTCTCGAAGAGATTGGTTTCCTTGCGGCAACCCGCCCAGGTCTCGGAGATCCTCTCGAAATGGGTCTTGAGCAGCCCCTGGATCAGCAGTTGGAGCGACAGGTTGTCCGAGATGCACCCGGCAAAGCCCCACATCAAAGAGAAGACGCACGCCATCTCGACGCGTGTTTCCAGCCGATCCCTCAGCTGGTGTTCTTGGGATTCCTTGGTCGGACTGACCGTGGAGTTGGTCTCACGCGGCTTTGCTTCCATCTCCTTGTTCGTGGCTTTCGAGACCGAGTACAAAAGCACCTGGAGAAGCGATAACAAATTCACGACGCGTTGCAGGAAGCAGAGCTGTACGGTGCTTCCGTACTCTTGGATCACGTCATAGATGGCGCTCAGGAGCTCTGTTTCAAGCAGCCATTTCTCGATAATATCGTATGCCAAGAGGGCAAGCATGCTGTGGAGATGAGGAGCTACAGACTGCGAGTTTCCCTTGCCGCTACTCCAGGTTTTTCGTTGGATCACCAGGAAACGACGAATATAGGCTCGATGGATTGGCTCCGAGGCACTTGGACGAACAGTAGGATTGGGATTCCCATCCTCGGGCGACTTGTCGTTTGTACCAAAGCTGATAACCGCATTGAGGTGCAGGATACTCGGTGAGCAGTGCTTCATCGACAAAGTATCAAACAGGAAGTGGAGATTGGGAGGGATCGTCATGCACTCGCCGTCTTGGAACGACAGCACAGCGCTCTCCAGGAGGGAAAATGCAGACTTCCGTTTAAGCACGCAGCTCAGGTACTCGAGCCACGAGAGCTCCATCACGCCATCAAAGACGACCCAAAGCAGCGATTGCATTGCCATCAATGGCACCAGCACTTTGGGTACCCCATAGTTTCTATCATGAGGTTCATAGAGCGAAGCGTAGCTTGACCGAACAAGACCGAATCTCTCCTGCGCAAGTCGAATCAAACGTCCGAGTACAGATTTCGTGCGTCCTTTGCCGTCGGGGGCCGTGCTTCCGTAGAGCTGCGTGATCGTCAGCGCCATCGGAAGAACCACACGGACGTTCACAAAGCTCTCGGGTTCTTTGTCAGGATCGGATGCAGTGCTGTTGCTGCTGCCCGCGACATGCCCAGTCGCAGGTGAGTCTTGGTGAGGCGGAGACATTGAGCCCGGAGCAACTGCAGTTGCATTGCCAGTTAGCTTGACTGGGTCCTGTTCGATATGGCGCTTGTAGAGACCGAGTGCCTTTGCTAGTACCCCATACGCTGTCGTCTTTCCGGACCCACTCGCTCCCGCCAAGATCACGCCGGTCGCTGTTGTTAAACCGCTTACCAATGACTGCACTTGGTTCACGAGCGCTCGACGAGGGACCAGATGAAGCGCTTTCGTTGCTGCTTCAATGTGAGGAAGCAAGGTGCTTTCGCTTGACGAAGGGCTCGCGAGGGTCTCAGCTTGGCTGTGTCTCCACTGTTTTACGAACCACTCCTTGTCATGGTCGCCGTTCTGAAAAACCTGGTCGAGGATCTGAACCAGGACTTCGTTGTCTTTGTGGGACTGAGAAGCGGAAACGGCAAAGTACTGCAAGATTTCCTCGCGGAGCAGAAACAACTGAAGGCTTCCCCTCTCAAATTCCTCCGTGCTCTGTGCGATCTTGATTGCGACGGATGCAACGATCGCTTTGACATCTCTGAACACGAAGCCGGAGGCACTCTCAGCGTGCCTTTCTGTGAAGCAAGAGCCTCGTACTTGATACCACACCGTCAACAGCTTTCTCGACACTTCACGAGGCGCTTCAAACCCTCTGCTGAACAGAATTGCCTCCAGAATGTACCCGAAATCACACTCAAGAAGCTCAAAGTGGCTTAGCTGCTCTGTCATCGCTCGTACATCTCGTTCATCTAGCTTTCCAGCCGCAAAGTCGAAAACCTGGCATCTTCGTGTGAGAGTCAATGCTGAGCCTGGGATGAACGTGATCGGCTCTCGCTGGAGGCCACAAATCGGGAGCTTGATCAGTACAGCGTGCTACAGTAGAACACAAGAGAGAGAGATTGCAGCGTTAGCTTTTTAGTATACTAGGGAGAAAAGCTCTACCAGTTTTCGACTTTGTATACCTCGATATTCCCCAGAATCGTCGCGACGACCCGTACAATCTCCATCACGCTAGGCGTTAACTCTGTGATACTGAGACAAAAAGTACCTCCGGAGTGAAGAGCTCCTCTCAGCAGCCTCAGCACATGCGAGAGTACCATCGGCGCACTTGTCGTCGTACCAAAGAACGGACGGCCGAGGACCCGACTGACCTGGAACGCCAGGTTCGCCTTCCCGCTATCCGCGGGTCCCGTAAGCATGACCCCCTGGGCGCTGCGAATACACGCGAAGAGCGAGAACAGAGACCGCAGAGTACCTGGCGCGATGGTGCAGCTGTCAGTGTGTGGATTGACGTAGTGGAACCCATAGGGCACTTTCAGCCCATTCATCTCGACGTGGCACTCGTATCCGACGGTGGTGGTGTCGTCGAAGCGGTACTTGAGTAGCAAATCCCAGCTGATTCCAAAGCGCCGCCTGTCTCGAGCAACCGTCGGACTGGAAAGGCTACTGTTATCTTGCTCAGGTTGGTAGTCGAAATGGGTCGCAAGCGTGTCGCGAAACTGAAGGTCCTGGAGGATTAGACTTGATCGCAGCACCATATTGCGGGGTGATGATGCCGAGTCGACACCTTGATCATTTGCGCTTTGACGAAAGAGCCACGTCACCAGTAGTCGGTGGTACCGATTGAGTTCTTGACGAAGCTCTTCGTGAGAGGCAGGCTCAAGGCCGTTTAGCTTGGTTTCGATCAGCTCACATCGGTGGATCTTGTCAGCGAGTAGAATACACTGGAAAGGATAAAATGGCTAGAGATTAGTATCAAGACACGAGAGAACTGTTGATGCCTAGACACGGCTATTTACCTGAATCGGTTTCGAATCAATATCACGCGATTCTTCAGAGCCCACAGTAGCTCGAGGAGTCGATATTGCCAACGAAGTCAGCTCTGCGAGAAATCCAACAATGTCTCTGGTTTTCCGTCGCAGCTGGTCCGAGAGCCGCTTGTCCACCGCCGCGAGCCATTGCTCCGGAGGCCCTCGCGCTTTTAGGTTCTTTCCCATGGGCACCACTTCCGCGGTAGGAAGCGCTCGAGATGTGACCTAACAACCGGCCGGCATAAACAAACTGGCAGGTGAGCTCAGTTGCCTAGACTAGTAGTCTGTCCACCGAACGATAACCACAGGGCTATAGAAACATACACTCAGGATATCCTGGAAGGCGTCCCGCGTGCCAAACACGATGCGGCCGACGTTTTCAAAGCACTGGTACAAGAATTGCTGGATGTTGCCCACATCTCTGGAGCGAGAGAGAAGAATCGAGAGCTCGTAGTTGGAGAGGCGGAAGAACGCCGGAAACACCTGCCGCTTGACCTATGCAGTTGTATATCATCGCCACACACGCCTTGTCAGTCTTTGCTATTCTCTATCCAAAACAATGCAAACCCAGTAGTAGCAACCTACCTCCAAGTGGTCCGCGAGGCTCTTTGTGACGGTCTCAAAGCCTTCGATGATCATCTGCAGCGTGTGGCGGTTGTCTGCGTTGACGCCAAACGGCACACACAGCGGCCTCTTCGCGAGTGATTCCATGAGACTTCGCCACGTGGTGTCGTGCTTCTGCAGGATCTTGGCCTGGTCTGGGAACGAACGCAAGAAATCCGCAGACGTCAGGCGTTGTACGTACTCCCACTTCTGCTGGCACACCTGGAGCAGCTCGAGCGCCTCTTTCGCGTGCGACAAGTCGCTCAGCAACCGCGCGAGTTTTGTCTGGATTGTGCGCGCGTAGGAAGAGAAGTCCATGACGCGCAGCAGCACTTCGCTCTCTTCCAGCAGCGCCAGGAGTTCTTCGCAGTCACCCAGGCAGAACGCCTCGCGTCCTTCGCGGTCTTTCTTGGGGGAACTTGGGATCCCCTTCACCTCCCACGTGTGCAGCACGCTCTCAAAGCTCTTGCAGACTGCGGCCTCGGCCGTAGCTTCCTCCGAGACCTGGTGGATCGCGCTCGCGCGTGTCACGGCCTGGATCTCGAGGAGATGACGTAAAGGAAGATCCAGGTATTTGACTTCTCTAAGCAGGGCTTCGTCACCACCACCATTGGGGGTCTCTTGGTCCTCTCTTGTGATAGGTGCTGGTACAAGAATTGTGAACGAGCACTGCAGTTTGTTCTCGAGCTTCGTCCAGTGGCGCTCTTCCAGGCTTTTGTTGCGCAGGTCACAGATCACGAGCGTGAGCCCTTCGATCACGTTCTTCGAGTCCTCCAGACGCTTCGAAGCTTCGATTTGGAAGGAGCTCTGCTGCAGTCGTTTGAACACCTCGTCCATGTGCGCCACGATGGCTTTCATCTCGCCAAAGTCAATGTCCTGAAGTGTGGTACGCGAACGCGCAGTCAAGTAGTCTTCGGCCTTGCAGACCGCTTCCCACATCTCGCGCTTGAGCGTCAGCTCACTGGAGATTGTGTGCAGCTCGGCAAACTCGTTGGTCGGAAGTCTCGTGTTGTTGGATGACTCTGCAAACACGTTCTGGACCCAGACAAGGTGTCCTGAGAGTGTGGAGAGCCTGAGCGACTCGGCTTCGAGAGCGGAGGACACTTGTCGCGCCTCGTGACAGGGGCTCGCCATTTCATTCACCACGTGGTCGCTTGTCTTTGCTTTCAGGTCCTCAATGCCGCCATTCAACTGAGTAGAACACACAACACGGTTAGCATCAGTTTGGTAGCAGTTTTGTGTGTGCATTTTGTTTCACTTACATGCTTCATTGTGTTACTCAACAACGCCGAGTACTCGGTGATATCCGCCTCGCGCCGTCCCGTGGCGTCCACGACCTGGGTCTTGAGCGCCATGAACTCGGGTTCGCACAGGTTAAACTGCTCTAGCGTTGCTGGTGGGATATCAAACGCAAGCTTGTCGAGAACGCGAAAGAGATCCGCTAGCGCGCTCAGATCAAACTCTTTCTCCTGAACCTCGTCGTACACATCCTAGAGTACATCAACACATCAATGGTTAGAATTACAGAGTCACCTTAGAGCCAAAGTATACATGATAAGAACCTACCTTGAGATGCAGTAGGTAGCTCGCAAATACCTCCAGGTTCGCAGCAATCGGCTTTTGGATTCGACTGCACGCGCTTCTCGCGAAACCCAGAAACTGGTCGCACTTCTCGTGCGCGAGGCTGGGGAAAAGCGCGTTCAGGGTCTTTAAGCAGCGCAAGGGCGACGGAAGCAGCGCTTTCTGGAGCTCCTCGACGTTGAAGCGGAGGAACTCGACGTCTTGTGAGGCGCTAAGCGCGTGGATGTCCTGGACCTAAAGAATACAGACGACGTTATTAAACTCGTACCTAGAGTAGTAGATCTCAAGAGCGGAAGATGCCCACTAAGAGCATACTGTGTACTTTACCTGGTTGTTGAGGTTCGCGACGTCCTTGGTCATAGTCAACAGTGAGTACTCGTTCTGCCGGAACTTTGCCGCGATCTCATCAAAGTCGATCAGCTGGTTCTGCGTGTGCAGCGCCACCATCTCCGCGTAGCAGTCGACAAGCTGAGACGCCGCCTCGGAAGCGCTCGCAGTGAGCTCGTCGATCTGGACGCGAAGGAAGCTGTAGTTGCTGTCGTCGTTGATACGTTCCGCGAGTCGCTCTGCGGTATTCTGCGGTCCATTCTCGTCGTTTTGGTCACCGCCACCTTCGCTAGTGGCTTGCTGTGCAAGGAGCCCTGCCCCATTCGCATTATTGTTGTTGTTCTTGTCGGTGCTGTCGCCAGAAATATCCAGCGTAAATGAGCGAATGTCGTCAGAGAACTTGAGGATTGAGGAAAGATCTGGGTGAGCGGTGAGCGGTGGGATCGCATCAAAGAGCTCAACAAATCCGTTGAGCAAACCTCGGATCTCGGTCAGAATCTCATCCACTTCAGGGCGGGTTCTAATCTTGAACTCGGGTGAAGAGAGCTGCTTGTGAGCTTCAGCAACTTGAACCAACTCTAGTTCGACTTGAAAGAGCGGTTTTGGAGCGAGTGTCGCGATGCTGCGAATGCTATTGAGGTTGTCTCCGGAGGTACTGACGGTCTGATGGTCACCCTCTGGACCCGGCTCGGCTGCTGGTCTGAGGAAAATGCTATGCTCTGAGCCGGAGAACTGCGGCAGCACCAGCTCCTGCGACACATCGGCCTCGACAACGCTCAGTAGATCATCAAGGCTGTAGGTGTCTTTCGCATACTGCTCGTCAGTTGTTGCCGTAGTTGTTCGCTGCACGAGCGCGTGGAGAAAGAGAGCCTCGAAGTTGCTCTCCATCCAGACGGCCGCCGACTTGGCATCTTCGAGACTTAAGTGGGTGGACTGAACCTGGAACTTGCCGTCGAGCGCCACGCGAAGGAACCGCTTCGTCTGCTGCTTCGTCAGATATAAGGTGTTTCGTTTGTCTGGCCCAGTGACTGGGTTGACTGCTGATGCTCTGCTGTTATTGTCGCTAGAGTTACTGGAGCCTTCAAGCTGAACTGCGGTGTCGCTATGATCGTTGTTTCGAGGCACGTCCAGCGTTCGATGGAACGCCATGACAAAGTCCGGACGCGCGATCAGCTTGCGCACATAGAGCGCATTCGCACCTCGCAACAAGTGGTCGTATACCACCTTAACACTACGAAGCGCCATCGCAAAGTAGGCATCCATCTGCATAAAGTCCACGAGAAACACAAACTTGGTCAAGTGCACGCATTTGCGCCGTCGGATCGCCGCCATGGTCCACCGGATCTCGTCCAAGCGGTTCTCAGGTCGCTGCTGCTTGCGGAGCAGCGTCCGCTTCAGGTGTTTCTTGCGGGTCGTCCTCAGCTGGGCAGCTTTCGAGGGCGACAGCCTGGGAGTAGGTCGGATACCTCGAGTACCAGCACCGGACGACATCTGGAAGTGCTCGTGCAGAATGAACTGCGCGTCGGCGGTCGCAAGCGCGATCTCGCGCTCCACGTAGCTGTCGAAGAGGTGAAAGTTGCTGCTTTTCCGCGTCGAGAGCGTGAACTCATGGCCCGGGAAGTCTCCGTAGGCGGATTCGACGTTGTTGAGGCAGCTTTCGCACACGCGCAGCAGGATGTCTTGGATGGCGGCGTTAATCTCACAGATAGTGATGATCTCATAGCTCAGAAATGACGCCTAGTCATAACAGACAGCGACGTTGGTTAGCGTAGTTGTACAGTTGCGTACCGCTAAGCAATGGGTACGTACGTTCTTGTCGATAAACTCGGCAAGCGTGAGCGTGGCGCCTTCGAAATCGCACACCAACTGTACAGTTTCCAGCTTGCGGAGCTCTAATTGCACTAGTTTCATGCCCTCCACGAGCGCCGGATGCGAGAAATAGAGCTCCGAGAGCAGATTCACGCGCGCCGTCTCGATTTTCTCGCGCCGGATCCACTTCTTCCAGCCGAGAAACACCTTGCGATACCGAAATCTACACAAAGAGACAACAAGGTTATCCGCGCTGTCGTGGTAGCTATTTGGCATTGGCCTAACTATGGACGTACAGTTGAAACGTGGGCAGACGGGCGATCCGCTCAAACTGCAAGCGCTGGCGCTCCCACTCGTCGGTGACCAGAAAAGCCGCGCGAAAGCCGTCATCCTTGAGGTGGAACGTGAAGCCTGCGCCGCTGATCGTGTAGTAATCGCACTTGGCCTCGCGCTGCTGGTTTTCAAAGAGGAGGTCCTACAAATGGCCATACGCCCGAGAGTCAGTCCTCAGCTGATTTGTATCGATGACCTCGTAGAGAATGGGAATTTGTGTCGTACATGGGAGATCGTGACGATGTGGTACGGGTTGTACTGCCGACCAGGTTCGAGGCAGTGAACTGGGACTGCGTAGGTGAACGTGTTGCGGTGGTAGGGCAACATGAGCGCCACGCTGGCTGGCTCTAGCTGAGAAGAACCTAGGGTGGCAAATGGAGAGGAGTGAGGGTCAAACTCAGCGAGTTGATAGTGAGCTCTGATGGAAGCCAGAAAAGGACAGAGTTACCTCCTCGTTGGTCTGTAGGCGAGGCTGTTGCTTCGGGCATCTGCTTCCTCGGTTGTCGCGCTCCACTTTTATCTCTAGCACTCGACGGAACTTGTGGAAGAATGTCGGAGTGCTTTGTACCACTTTCAGGCTGCTTCTGACGGAACGGCGCTGCAGAAAACGGTCTTTTGATACCAGATGGTGGCATTGTGGCGGTGATGGCGGTAGTTGGTGCAGCTTGCCTGGGTGCTTCAAGTCGAGATGTTTCTTCCTGTTTGCTGATGGTATTGCTGTGCTCTTTGAAGATGGAAACCGGCGCAGCGGATAGCGGGCGTTTGCTCAATCGCGAGCCTGGACGCAGCAGTGACATCGGCACTTTCTTCATCAGCGGCGCACGTGGGGCTGCAGCCACTACTACTGCCGTTGCCTCCGAAGCTAGTCTCCTATCGTCCTGTTTGTTGTGAGAGTAAGGTGAATAATCTTGGTCTGGTCCAGCCTTGGAACGATTCACAGGCTCCGACCTGGTCACTGTCTCTGGTCCAGAAGGTCCGGCATTCACGTTTGAGGGGCGGTTATTGCTGTTGTAGTTGCTGAGCGCGGCTTGGATGCGCTCCATTCGGTGCTGGCTCGTGCTCGAGTGTCTCGCTCTAGAGGACGCTGATTTTGGTCGCAGCGCAGGCTTCGCGGGTTCGTATGCGGCTGCTTTCATGGTGGTGGTGGCGGGATGACATCCCAATAATGCCTAATACATCACAACAGACCCGATTGAAAACACATGATGCAGATCACCTATAGCCACTGGAGTAGGAATACAATTGAGCTTGTGCGTACCTGACTCTGATTGTGTTGTCGTGTAGTTGCAGCGGCACTGCCAGGGCGAGGCATCTGCAGTCGCTCGCTCAGCTTCGCCAGGTCATGAAAGTATCAAACGCCATCGCAATTCAGTATCAACACCAATTTCGTTCCACACAAGCCCTGATAAGCTGCAAGTACCATACCATACCTTGAGCGTGGATTCCTGGTTGGACTCGTTCGCGATACGCGCGAGCTCTTCGAGTGGGGTCTGCTGTAACGCGAGTGGCGCTGATGAGCCAACAGCCGATGCCTGGGCAGCAGATTGGCTGGTACCTCGCGAAGCCGCAGCCGTGCGCGGACGCAGATTCGGCGCGCGTCCAAACTGCTCATGCTCTCGCATCCTTGTCTTGTCTCTTTTGGTTCTCGCTGGCTGGTACTTTAAGGGCAAAATGGCTTGATACCTTGTCTGAAGAGCGGCGCCTCAGGCCCGACTCTTCAGTTGAGTCCTCCATTGAAGACAAAAAAGAGTGCCAACAATTACAGGAACAATTTAGTGCCAATACTGAAGTGTTAAAAGTACCAAAATCGATGCTGCTCTGATACTCTATGGTCGCCACCGGTGGAGGCTGGTACTGATGCTGCTAATTGATATTTCTGCACGCCGCAGCTCCTCGCATAGAGACACGTGAGTGACGTGTTGGCCTCCAAAGTCTCTCTCAGAACTGGGAGTGACTGCTTTGGCAGCGGGTTGTCGGAGATGCTGAGCCAGCAGAGCCTGGGGGCGTACTGCAGCAGGTACGAGAGCGCAAAGTAGCCCTGCTTGTCGCCGAAGAGGCTCAGCATGTTGCTCGAGAGGTCCAGCGCCGTGAGCGCCGGGTGGAACGAGAGCGCACCGAGGATGATACGGCAGCCCTCGGGTTGCAAGTCGTTGTTGGCGACACTAAGATACAGGTTGGTAGGGACAGTTTTGTATCGAGGTTGAGTATCATCTGAGAGTATCAAAGCACACTCGGACACCTACTTGAGGAAGCGGAGACCGGAGCGCACGCTCTGTATGCCTTTGGAGAGCGCCAATAGCCCGTCCAGCTGCGGTCGGAAGGGGTTCCCCACGAGCTCACAGGCGTCGAGTTCGAGGAACTGCAGCGTGTTGTTCGTGACGAGGGCTTTGCCGAGAAGTCGCAGTCCATTGGGTCCGATTGCATTCTTCGACAGACTATAACACCAAAGCATACAGGACACAGTTAAAAGCTGTAGAGCTACAATGCTCGCTTGTGGGTTGCTAAGATCCATCCAATTTGGTACCTTAGGCGAACCAGGTTGGTGTTGATCAAGGCGATGAAACCCGAGAGACGCGCGACGGTCTCAGGCGAGGCGCTGCAGTCGGCTATGCGCAGAGCCAGCAGCGCGCGATCGGCTGGAAGCCCCTTCTCATTTCTATCAACATCAGCAGCATCTTCAGCTTGCAGATACTTTAGCAGGAGTGGGGGAAGCTCTGGGTGTTGGCTCACAGCGGAGCCTGGCGGACTGGTGCCTGAGCCTGAGGAGGCTGAGGTAGGGTCGTTCAGCTCGTCGCTGTTGGTGCCGACATCAGCCACGCGGTCGGCTTGCTGATCTCCGCCATCAGCGCTGCTTGTGGCTGAGGTAGCACCGTTTGACGCATAAGTTGTTTCAGCCACAGGCTCTTGTGGCGCGTCTTGCATTGCACTGCACAGTTTGGTTTGGTCCATGTGAGCAAAGTATTAGATGAGCCAGATGCGTGTGGGTGTGAAAGGGCACAGACGGAACAGATGTGAGAGGAGGAAGACGACGAATATGCTGTTTGGTAGTTTCGTTATCACAGAAATCTGCGACTTGAGCAAGAGGGACAGGCTGTTGAGCAAGAGGTTCAGCGAGTGTCCCTTTAGACCGAAAGGAGCTTTCATCGTTGACGTGCCGATCACTTCACCCTCGTAGCTCTTGGCAAAGCTCTTGCTTTGCCAAGAGAGCGGAGCGGGTTTGGTCAATCAATCACCTCTCGAGTGAGTGAGTTTGCTGAGGATTCAGTTGACCGAACACCTGACAAGCGAACTGGGAGGAAGTGATCCTTTCGTCTCTTGCGACGAGCCTTTCTTTACCTTGACAGATCATCCGTCCCTGAGCTCCAAACGTTCACATTACATTGCGTCAAAGCAATACACCTCCGCCAAACGTCTGGAGCTCAGGGATGGCCACGGTAAAGGTAAAGACTCGACCAGTCAGGTCGCAAGGGTATGCATGCACTGGAGTACGAAGGGACCACATCCTTCAAGCTCTGGTTTGCTTTGAGCATTAGTGAGAGAGCGTAAAGAACGAATGCGAGACGCCCATTAGACAGAATCCGGGATTGCTGGTCATCAGATCCAGTCCGCTGTGTAGGAGCGCGTGTGTGAGTACAGCCGATGTTGACCAGCTAATCGATTGTGTGATCGCGGCTGTCTGGTATCAGCACAACAGTGGGATAGCTCTCTCTCTCTCGCCTTTGAAGCTCAACAAACGTACAGACACAGCTCAATTTCGGTAGAAACCACCTGCGAAGTGTTTGTGGGCGTTTTGACATCTGGCTATTGCAGTGAGTGGCAATTGGGCGATCACATCAGATCCATCTGCTGCTCTGAATGCTTAGTGCGGCAAAGGCTACAGTATTCCCATAGAGCCAAAAACTCCACTTCCCTCTCTCTCTCGCTACCTTTGAGCGACTCGGTGGGTTTGATCGCTCCCGCCAAGGGTCGGTCGCTCCCGCCCTCCTTCCAAGTCTCTCATTCTCCAATCTTCACTTCCCCGGCAAGTGAGTACCAGCCCCCACACGCGCAGCACTTTCGCGTCTCTCGTACACTGTAATCGTCCTCTTCCCCCCACTTGAACTACCAACTCAACTCTCTCTTCGTCTCAAGTTCCCTTCGAGCCCCTCTTCCAAGTCCCATCAAAATGTTGTCCAGTCAAAAGTTCCTCCGTCTGTGTGTCGTCGCCGTTGCATTGTTCTCGTCTTCTGCTGCTGTCCAAGCGGAGACCCAATTCGTACAGTCGTCCTATGGCACGCCGCCCCCTCCGTGCTCCAAGTCGCCTAGCGCCTCGACCGCCTCGCCTGCAGCCCAGGTGTCCGCACCTGCGGCGGCGGCTCCGCCGAATGCGACCTCGTCATACGGATCCCCGACTGAAACATCGCCTGCGGTGCCAAATGTGACTCCGACCGTCACCCCAAGTACGGCTCCAACTGAAGCCCCTGCTCCAAATATTACGCCGTCAGCGACTCCTGCGCCAAGTTCGCCTGCAGCCACACAGAGCGGCGATAACTCGAGTGTTCCAGGCCCAACTGAGAAGCCGTCTGACGCCCCAGTAGGCGCATACAAGCCGTCGACACCGACTCAAAGCGAAGCGCCGACCCAAGCGCCACCTGCAAAGAACGACTCCAACTCGAAGCCTCAAGAAACGAGCGCGCCAAGTGAACCAACGGCTGCCCCAGAAGGCAAGCCACAGCAACCTGCCTATCCATCCAACCCTGCGACTCAAACAGGCACCATCACTGGTGACAAGCCAAAAACCAACAAGCCAGGCCTCAACATCGGCTCCGGCTTCAACTTCGGCACCAACTTCGGCATTGGTCGCATACGTTCCAGCCGCCCCACCTCCGGCAGCGGCCCCTGTTTTGGCTTCGACGCGGGCGCGAACATCAACGCGGGTGCCGGTATCGGTGGTCACGCTGGTGTGGGAGCGGGAGCGGGAGTCGCCGGCACTGCTGGACTGAATGCCGGAGCTGGCATCGGAGCTGGTATCAAGGCTGGAGCCGGCATTTCTGCCGGTGCGGGCTTCAACGCGGGCGCGAACATCAACGCGGGTGCCGGTATCGGTGGTCACGCTGGTGTGGGAGCGGGAGCGGGAGTCGCCGGCACTGCTGGACTGAATGCCGGAGCTGGCATCGGAGCTGGTATCAAGGCTGGAGCCGGCATTTCTGCCGGTGCGGGCTTCAACGCGGGCGCGAACATCAACGCGGGTGCCGGTATCGGTGGTCACGCTGGTGTGGGAGCGGGAGCGGGAGTCGCCGGCACTGCTGGACTGAATGCCGGAGCTGGCATCGGAGCTGGTATCAAGGCTGGAGCCGGCATTTCTGCCGGTGCGGGCTTCAACGCGGGCGCGAACATCAACGCGGGTGCCGGTATCGGTGGTCACGCTGGTGCGAGTGGTGGTGTCACTTCAGGTGGCGGAGCTAGCGGTTCCTACGCGAAGCAGCTGTACCGTCTTCGAGCGTAGATGATGGAGTTGAGGCAGTTTTAGATTAGAAGATTGATAGCAGTCATGAATGAAATGGTTTTTTGTTGTACTTCGTTCTGATGAATCTTGTTATCGTTATGACCAACAAACGTGTGGAAACGGTGTTTGGATATGTTGGCATCCTTAGTTGTCGAAAATGTCACTAACTCATTACACATTACCCTCGCAATTCATTTTTGAATTCGCTGATATTCGTACTGTTTTGTTCATATTACAAGACTCATAATATGAGCACAAAACAAGTGAGCAAACACAAGCAAGCGCAAGAAACACAAGCAAGCATGGAGCAGATTATGCAGATGCAGGACGACATCCACAAGCTTAAGAAGATGATGGACTCGGTCTTTGAAAAGATGTACATCAGCTAGCTACAGACACATATACACATACGCACTCCTCTATCGTTCATCTTTGTCTGCCTCTGACGCCACCGTTCGTGCTGGTGCCATTGCATTCTGTCAACCAAACAGAGAAAGCCACTCGTCCGACAGCGCCTACGACGCCGCTGACGCCTACGGTGAGCCACAAGTCCCATTTGCGTCCCACCGATGCAGGTGCTGTATGCTAACAAGTGCTTACGCTGTGCTTTGTGTGTGAATGGATGGATGCGCAGCTGATAAAGACCGCATTGTCGAGATGCTCAACCGACTGAGTTCACGGGTACGCGAGTTGCTGCCAGGCTTGTGTCGCGTGAACAACAACATCTCGCTTTGTGCCAGTCTTGCTCAGTTGTTGAGCATATGTGTCCATTGTTTGTTTGTATTGTTATTGTGTGTGTGTGTACAATTGCGCAGATGGCGGACGCAGACATGTCGAACCTCACGGCGACACCCACGAAGGACGCGACCCCAGAAGACATTGCGGTAATTACAACCTCGCAATTTCAGATGGAATCACGGCCAACTGATCTTGTTCAAGCGGTCCATGCTCATACTCATACCCACACTTCCTGCTGCTTTGCTTGTCGATGGTGGCTGTTGGTATTGCGATGCACAGGAGCTCAAGCAAACGATCAACAACACGGAGGCCGAGCGCCAGAGCATCTACCGCCGCGCAGGCGCGTCGCTTAAGGGCGTTCTCTAAGCGCTCGAGTGTTTCACAAATCCCACAAAGCGAGCAAACAAAGCAAGCAAGCAGAACAAGCCCACAAACAACAAGCACAGAAGACGAGAATGATGCGCGAACTACAGTATAAATATATATTACGGCGGCTGGCGAAGATGAACAAGCGCACGGCGCACAAAGGCAAAACGAAATATATGATATTTTATTTCCGCAGTCACCCGTGAGCCTGTGAGCCAGGTCTCTCAAGTGCACTCATTATCTGGTGTGTTCTCTAACTCCTCCCTCCCTCAGCCTCCTTGTTACTGTTGTTGTTGGCTTTGATTGTGTGCAGCAAAATTACCTCTAGCGCTCAAACTCAAAGTGGTGCGAGTTTGCCCAGATGTCGTTCGTCAGTTCCTCCACCTCTTCTGCCGCGAACTTGGCCTTAGTGCCGGTACTACTAACGGTACTACTTGAAGAAGCCACAGTGGAAGACACCATAGAAGACGACGAAGTCGTGGTGACGCTCAGATCTTCCTTCACGGCGACGCGCGCCTTCTTCGGGGAAGCTGCAGCAGCTGCAGTCGGCGACTTGCGCTTCGGAGCCACCGCACTCGTCACGGCGCGCTTGGCGTCCTCTTCTTCCTGGCTCATCAGCATCACCTCGCGCTCCTGCTCGGCGTAGTGCTCGTCGCGGAGCTCGCGCGCAATCTCGTCCCAGAGCCCCGAGATCTTTAAATACGTCTCCAACTCCGCGACGCTCTGGAAGTAGTCTTCGTTCAGGATGGCGTCTTTCATCTGCGACTGCGTCACGCCCGGCTTGAAGTAGTCGTACTCGAAACGGCCGGGGCGGTAGCTCCAGCCGCGCTGCACGAGCTTCTTGACCACTTTGCCCATCGACACCTTGAATTCGCTCAGAAAGTCATTGGCGAATGACGACTTGCGACGCGTAGCCGAGTTCGAAGCCGCAGCAGCAGCGGCAACAGCTGCAGCTGCTTTCCGTCGCTGCTCTTCCTTGGCGGCTTTCGCCTCGGCTCTCTCGTAGGCAGCTTTCTCTTTCGCGAGCTTGGCTTCCTGTCTGGCTTCCTGTGCCTTCTCCTTTGCTTCCAGGGCTTCCTGAGCAGCGTCCTGCGCTTTCTCCTTCGCCTTGACGCTCTCATCCACCTGGCGCTGCTTCTTGAGCGTCTCGAGCTGCTTCTTGCGCTCCTGCTGCTTGTGCAGCCGCTTGCGCGCCTCCACACGCAGCTGCTCGACCGTCTCGGCGTGCTCTTCGCGCAGCTCGGTTTCGATCTTGTGCCAAAGCCCGCTGTCCTTGAGGTACTCTTCAAACTCGGCAGCAGACTGGAAGTAGTTGCCGTTCAGGATCGCCGTCTCGGCAGTGTACTCGGGCGAGAAGTAGTCGTACTCGAACTTGCCTGCGCGGTGGTGCCAGCCCATGTCCTGCAGCTTTTTGTACACGATGCCAAACGTGCACTTGAACTCGGGGATGTAGAACGCCAGATGCGTCGGCTCGCGCACAGAGGGCGACGCCGGTGCCGCCTTCTTCTTGCCTTTCTTCTTCGCCGCAGACCCAAGTTTCTTTGAGGATGACGGTGTGGCTCGCCCAGAGACCTTCTTGCCGCTCTTCAGAGGTGTCTTGGTCGCAGACTTTGGTGGCGTCGATCGGGCAGACGCTCCCCCACTTCTTCCCTTGGACACTGACACTGGCACCGATGTGGAAGCCTGGGGCGTTGAGAGCGTTGAAGAAGCAGATGCTGAGCCAGACACCTTCTTCTCTTTCCGCTTCACCACAGGCGATGGCGTCTTCACAGAAGAAGCAACAGCACCGGAGGAAGTCTTCGAGACTGGAGTCGCTTGGTGAATCGAATCTTTCTTCGCCGGCGTCTCTTTTCCCTCTTTCTGCTTCTTCGGGACGACCACTTTCGAGGAAAAGTCAATCACCTGATGGCCCTCGATCGAGTCACCGAGCTCCACTTGCACCTTCTCGAGCTCAAGACATTTGAGCACCGCACGCTTCTTGGTCTGGAAGATCGTCTCGTTCGGCTGGAACTCCTCGAAGCGTGTGTCAGGCTTGACAAACCACGTCTCGGGGCCGCACGCCATCGTGTACCAGCCAAACTTTTTCTCCGCGACCGCCCACAGGATCTCCCAGAGCTTCGTGCTGCCATCGTTTCCACGATCACTCGCCTCGGCCTTGTCGTCTCTCACGTCCGCAGAAGTCGCGATGAACTTCCAGCACGCCTTATCCTTCGAGTCGAACACGTTGATGTTGGGGCGGAAGTTGAAGAACTGCGTCCCAGGCATCGCGCAGAAGAGCGTGTCCTTGCCCTGCGCCACCTGCCAGCCCTGGTGCTCCAGGATGTCCCACACCGCCCCGAGCACCTTGGTGAACTTGCCCAAAGGCGTCGCATCGCTCTCGTGTTCGCTCTCCTGAGGCTGCTGCTTCTTCTCTGGTTCCGCCACTGGAGCAGGCTTCATTGGTGATGGCTTCTTTGGACTCGCAACAGCTTGGGCACGAGGGGATGGCGCAGCGGTTTTCGGAGTGGCTGGCTTGGTCGTTGGCGCTACTTCCTCCACCACCCCCACCTTCTCGACGCTCTCAACAGCGGCATCTTCCATTTTAGCCTCTGCTTCTTCTTCGACAGGCTCTTCGTCTTCTTCTTCTTCGTCGTCGTCCACGACCACCTGCGTGCACGCAAAGTCGTCCGTTTCCACATCTCCATCATCATCTTCGTTCACTTCGCCGTCTTCCTGGTCTTCATCGTGGGCGACCATCTGGGTCTGCGGCTCATGGTCGTCGAGGTCGTGCACCACCTCATCGTCTGTCTCCTCGTCCCCAGCAATCGCCGCCTCTGTCGCGGTCGTCACAACCTTCGCCGTGGTGGATGTGAATGAAGTGGTCGTAGTCGTACTTGTCGTCATCACCTCCTGTTTGTGCTGCTCCTGGTGTTGCTCCTTGTGCTGCGCGTGGTCCACGACGCTCTCGACCAGTCCGCTCACCGCCGCGCTCGCCTCCATGAGCTCTTCGTTCGTCACCACGAGGTCGTCCAGTCCGTCGCCGCTGAGTCGCATCTCAAAGTCCATCGTGAACGAGGCCGCTTCTCACTCTTTCGCTCTCGTGTAGAAAGGAGCGAAGGGGAGCAAGCAAAGCAACAGCCTTCGCGTATCCACCAACCTTCGTTGTCTGCTTTTTGGCTTTCAAAAGCGCGCGTCTTCGCTTTCTGATCTGCGCGCCAATGCGACCCGACTTTAGGAGAGAGGATTTTGCCTTGGCGCCTTTAGAAGAGCACTTTGGCGCGCAAAGTTTTCGCTCAAAATGTGTCTAATATAAAAACACACATTTTTTTTTCGAGGAAAAAAAAACACTTTTTGCAAACTTGGGATGCAGAGTGATGGTCGATCCTTTCGAATTTGAAAATCTTTCAGAAAGAGCGCGAAACCTTTTCTTTTCGCGCGCTTTTTGGTCAACAGCCCATTCCGCGATTTCCCTTTCCGTTTGCAAAACAGACCAGCAACCAGCAGCAGGAAAGCTCGAAAGCAGGAAAGCCACCAAGGGCTTATAGACACCTCTCTGCAGGCAACACCCCACACAGCCTCCCTACACACAGGACGCTGCAAGCCCAAGTAGCCACTGCAGCACCACCCTAATCAACAGACAGCACAGGCAAGGATGGCGAGCGTGACAGGCAAGCTGGCGTGGGTCAAGCTGCAAACCATGCAGGTGTTCTGGCCCGCGTGCGTGTACGACAGCTATACGGAAGCCAACAAGCACGCGCTCGAGCTGGGCGGGCTGCGCAAGGGGAAACCCGCGCTCGACGCCGAGGATCGCGTCGTGTACTTCTTTGGGGTCGGCCCCCACGCGTGCCACGTGCACTCGACGTCCGGGCCGGCGCCGAACCTGCAGCAATGCGTATCACACGAAGACGACATCGAGATGACACCGTTCGTGTCACAGCATGTGGATATGTGTGAGGACTTCGCGACAATCTGCCGCGCGTTCCACGTCGCCGAAGAGAACATCATGCGCGCGAGAAAAAACAGCTGCTTCCAGCGCGCGTGCGAGGAAGCCCTTCGCTTCAGGATGACCGTCAGCAACGACGAAGAGGTGTGTGCTGTTTGCTGTATGCTCTATGTTTGATGAATATGACGCATTGCGCCTTGGTGTTTGGATGCTGGAGGCGCTGACGCATGTATGGGTTTTTGTTTTATTGGATTGGTATTTTTGCAGGCGAGAAAGCTCCTTTTGGCGTTCCTGGCCACAGCAAACAAAGCGAATCGACCCGACAGCTCCCTGACTGAGCACGTCAGCGCGAAGGCGCAAAAGATCAGCTCTACCTCGTCTCCGTCGCGCGCAGTCCAGAGCAGAAGCACTCCTTCTAAAGCATCTGCACGCGAGCCTGCATTCTTCAGCCCACCTCAGTCCAAGCTGTCCAAGGCTCTCAACAGCTCGCCGTCTCCAAGCAAAAAGGTGCTCCCTGGTCTGGACCGTATCGTTGATGAGTGCTGGCAACACATGCTCGCAGAAGGGTGGGAGACAATGGCCCAAGCTGACGGTCAAGTGCTGTACAAGATGCCAGGGATCAGCTTCTTCAACTTCCGTCCAAACGAGAACATCTTCGATTCCCTCGTGAAGGCGTGTAACAAGTTTCTCAGTGCCTGGACACGAGCGACACAAGATGACGAGACTGCGCAGTCCAAGCTGATGGATTTTCTGTGGCCGATGGTTGAGGAGAGCGGGTGGGTCAAGATCTCGAGCTCGAACGAAACGTGGTACATGATGCCAAACACGGCGTTCAACCAGTGCGTGCCGAACGTGACTATTTTCCGCTCCAAGGCGCTCGCTGTCGCCAAGTACCTGGAGGCGTCTGGCCTACTTCAGGTTGAAGCCACGGATTGTGAGCAAACCAAGGAGAGTGAAAGCGCTTCTGAACCGGTCGCAGAAGTGACTGAGGTTGACAACCAGGAAATGGACGAGGAAATGGATGTCGACGAGTCCGACGAAGAAGTTGAAGGGGAAGCAGAGGAAGAAGGCGAAAGCAGCTCGTCCGAAGTGGAAGTTGAGAGTGACGAGGAAAACAATGATGAGCTCTCGGAAGAGAGCGAAGAGGAGGAGATCGTGGTCGTCAAAGCGAAATCAGTGAAATCAGCGAAATCAGCGAAATCGACGAAAGCGTCGACCAAGACAAAACAGCGAAAGGCGGTAGCTCCTGCGAAGTCAAAATCGAAAGCTGGCACTGCGAAGGCGGTTCCTGCGGTCGCTCAATTTGAATCTCCTCCAAGCGCTGCAAAGAAGCTGGCATTTGGCGGCAAGCCGAAGGTCACCATCCCCCCATTCAAGTGCACGTTCGGCAAGGTTGAAGGCGAGCTCCGAGCTCGTGGTTGGTACTGGAAATCGGTCAAGTTGGTTTGGAGGTACTTCAAGCCAAGTTGCCGCTTGAAAAACATCTCCGAGTTGCAGTCAAACGTCGACTACTTCGATGGTCAGTCGATGCTAGAAGACTATCTGGAGGTGTCAGGCTTGTACGACGACATTCGCACGACGCTACGTCGCGAACACGAGAAGATGTACAATCCAAGCAGCGACTCCAGCGATGAGGAGGAAGCCCCGTCGACGAAAACGCAACCAAGTAAACCCAAGCCGACTAGTGCACTGACTCCACGCGATGCGAAAGAGGATGTCTCGGCGACGAAAAAACAGCCAAGTAAACCAAAGTCGACACCTGTATTGTCGCGACGCTCTTCTGCCGCTGTGAACGATGAAGACGACAAGGAGAATCGAAGCAACAACGTCATGCCGCGCGCGGTGCCAGCAAGAACAAGTTCGAGAAGAGGCAGGAACACCACGACAAGTTTGGACTCTTCGAAGGTGAGGTTTGGTGACATCTGGGCTGCATTGGCCAAGCAAGGTTGGCATTTCAAGACTGGTATGTTCGGCTACGATTACTTCACGCCGAACTGCCAGAATGTAAACGATGGCGTCCTCAACGTCGACTATTTCCCGTCCGACACCATGCTGATTGAATACTTGAAGACGAGTGGAATTTGGGCGAAGGTTGCGCGACAAATCGTGAAGGAAGAAGAGACGATCGACGTGACTTCGAGCGGCGATGAGAAGGAAGAAGCTGAGCCTGTAAGCCCCGCGAAGAGACAAGCGCTCTTCCGACGCGAAAAGAGACGCGTGGCTGATCGCGACTCCGAAAAGGTCGTGGACGAGGAGACCCCGAACAACAAGCCGGCCAAGAAGACGAAAGTGGCGGGAACTTTCAACACTCCAACTGAGCAAAAGCGCTCAGGGAACGACGCCGAAGAGGACGGTCACGAATCCGACAAGGCTGACAAGATCTCGCCAGAAACGGTCGGTCAGAAAGCCGCTGCGCATGATAGCTCAACAAACTCGCATCTTTCGCGCAACCTGGCGGATTGTTTCACTCCGTCTCCTGGGAACTCAAAGAAGGGCAAGTCCAGCTCAGCATCTTCTAGCGAGCCAGCTAGCCCCCACGAACTCTACTCGGAAGCAATCCAGAAGCTTACGTTGGGGTACTCTCTGTCGAAGCTCCAGTACCGTGACGAGGAGTCTCGACGCATCCACGACTTCTTCCAGACCTGCTTCACTCAACGTCATGGATCAAGTATGTACATCTCTGGGGCTCCTGGTTGTGGAAAGTCAGCACTGCTCAAGGCGTCCGAAGACCGCATCACCCAGCTGTACCAAGTACGTTCCACTTTCATTCATGCGTTTGATTTTTTTCGAGGTTCTTCGAAAACTCACCATTTCTGTTCTTATGCACTATTAGGAGGTGAATGAGACTCAAGATACCAAGCGCCTCGTCCGTGCCCACGTCAATGCGATCGCACTGAACGACTCGAGCAAGTTGTATTGCCAACTCGCAGAAATGCTGACAAACCAGATGCACATAGATGGTGCCAGCGCGTTCGAGGCCATCGAGAGAGCCACAAACTGCTCGTACAAGCGCTCCAAGACGATGTAAGTGCAAGCTGTCGTACATATTTCTATCAACTGGTGGTTACTACAATTTGTTGCTGACGTTTGCGATTGTTTGTAGGATTCTGATTCTGGACGAGATCGACATCCTGTTGAAAAAGAACGGCGTCGAAAGCGACCTGTGCCGCCTGTTTGAGCTGGCGCACCGCCCTTCGCACTCGTTCATCCTCATCGGCATCGCAAACCAGGTCGATTTCACCGAGCGACACTTGCCACTTCTCCAGCAGCAGTTGCCGGACTGCAAGCCTCAAGTGGTGATCTTCAAGCCGTACGTCCACCAGACCATCGAGCTGATCCTGACGGACCGACTTGGCGGCAAGCAAAATGCGCTGAAGATGCTGAATGCGCATGGCATTTCGTTCTTGGCAAGAAAGATCGCGTCGACGACTGGAGACATCCGCATGGCGCTCGATATCTGCCGTCGAGTCCTCCAGCACCGACTGGACGCCGCCAGCGAAGCAGGTGAAAATGGGGCGGCACTCTTGCTGACTCCGGTGCCGCTGACGGACATGCTGCGGTTAGTGAAGGGGTCGTTGGAGTCGAAGAGCTCGCACGTTCTCAAGTCTCTTCCTCGAAACTTGCAAATGATCCTGTTTGCGTCGACGCGGCTGGTTGCGTCGCTCGCGACGGACTCGAGTGTCGCCAGCTCAAGCGCTCTTTTTGGCATCGATGAGCTGTACGCCGGCTACCGCGAAGCTAGCCAAGAAGCTGGGGTGTTCAAGCCTCTGACGTTCCGAGAGTTCAGAAGCGCGCTGGAGACGCTCAGCTCCGAGGGTTTGCTGGGTGCGACAGAGCTGAAGAAGCAGATTGTCAAGCTGTTATTTACTCCGAGTGAGCTGTTGCAGGCATTCCGCAACGACGCGTACTTCGGCCGTCTGATCTAGAGCGAAGAAGAACAAGTAGAAACACGTCCAGTACTATCGGAGCATTTATTAGGGAAGCCTCCCCCACCGTCGCGTAAGTTTTTGACATGGCGAGTGCCTCAAATTCCATTGTTTGTACCATTCAATCATTCGTTCTTGTTTCTCTTGCTTTGGTTGATGCTGCTCACTTGGAGGGAGGGAGGGAGGAAAAGACCATGAGCTAACAAACCTCTGCTCTGCTGTTGGACCCAAGTGTCAACGCCACAATGCCGAATGTCGAAAGTGGATATGGTGAGAATGTGAGTGAGTGTTGCATAAAATATATGTTATATTACTAGGAGAGTCTATACGTTCGCTACTATTGGACTCAACGCCATCCATCCATCCATCCATCCATTCATTCATTCATTCATCCATCCATCCATCCATCTACTTATCGTTCTTCAGCACCGAGCGTATCCACTTCTTGAGCGACGTGTGCGTGTTGGACTTGGCGATAAAGATGCTGTCCTCGCCTCCCTGCGGCTGCTTCTCGACGTGCGCCACGCGCGAAAAGTTCACGCTCGCATTGCTGCTGTTGTGGTTCTCGTCAAACTGCAGCTCCACTTCGTCCGTGGAGGAAGAAGAAGGATTCGCGTTGTTCTCCTTCCCTCTGCGGTTCTCAGAGGACGACGCCGCCTTTGGGTGGGTTCGCGCGCCGCGCGACATCAGCAGCTTCACGGTCTGGAACTGGCTCATGCGGCTCGCCTTCAGCAGCGGCGTCTCGTCACTGATCGTCAGCGCGTTCACATCCGCGCCGTGCTCGAGAAGACACTCCGCCACCTGCGTGTTCCCGCGCTGGCTCGCCAGGTGCAGTGCCGTGCAGTGGTCGCGGGTGAGCCCGTCCACTGGTGCCCGCCCGTGCTCCAGCAGGATCTCGACGCACGCCAAGTGGTTCTCCTGCGCAGCGATATGCAGCGGACTCTCGTCGTTCGGACCCATCGACACGCACTTCGCGCCGGCTTCCACCAGCACGCGCACAATCGAGCTGTGGCCGCGCGCACACGCGATGTACAGAGGCGTGATGCTGCCGCTATCGCGCGCGTGCACGTCGGCGCCGAGGCGCACCAAGAGCATGACGCTCTTTACGTTCTCGTTGCGCACCGCGTGGTGCAGAAGCGTGCACGAGTTCGCGTCCTTGGTGTCCAGCAGGATCTTAGCATCGTAGAGCTTCGCTAGCGCGCGCAGCAGTCGGTAATCCGACTGGATCATCGCGTCAAGAGCGCACACCATCACTTTCGTGCGCGACGCTTGCACTTTGCCGTCGCCCAGCAGGATCAACAGCATCTCCGGGTGGTCCTGTGTGACCGCAACGGCTGCAGCCTTGTTGATGCTGCTCGCGTCGAGCTCTCCTGTGTGTTTCTCCGCGCTGTCCTTCTTGAAGAATTGTGCTGGGATGTCGAAGCTCAGGTTGCGCTTCGGTCGGAAGTTCACCAGAAGCCGAACAATGTCCTCGTACCCGGAGCTCGCTGCGATTGAGAGCGCATCGTCGTCGACGGTCGCGCCGTACTGGAGCAGCAGCTCGACGAGCTCGATGTTCTTCTGAATGCACGCCATCGCGATGCACGAGTGGTGGCGCTTCTTGCTGCCGCGCTTGTTTGGCTGCGCGTGGCGGCGCAGAAGCAACTTGGCGATCTTCACGTGGCCGTTGTCGCACGCCACCTGCAGAGGCGTCATGCCGCATGTGCAGCTCGAGTTCACCAGGTTAACACACTCGTTGCCGTAGTAGAAGCTCAGCACGTGCTTCACGACCAGGTAGTCACCCTTCCGGCACGCTGCGTGGATCGGCGAGAGCATGCTCGCGACCGAGCTCGAGCCACCCGACTGGTCGTGGCGGCACTCGGTCTCGCTGCTGTTGTCCTTGTTGTTGAACGACACGTTCTTCTTCGACTTCTTCTTGGCGGCAAGCATTGCCGCCGCCGCGGCTGACGTAGCTGGCGAAGTCGACAGGCTGCTGCTACTGTTGCTCATGCTGCTCGAAGTGCTCCCGCCGGTCGACGTAAAGCCATCGTCGCTGCCGATCGCCGACGCGTTCGCTGACGCCGCTCCCTTGGCGATCGCTCGCAGCGTCGCTTGGCGGCTCAGGCTTCGACCACCGCTGCTGCTGCCGCTGCTCCCCGTGCTGCTATTTGTGCTCAGGTAGCTGCTGCCGCCTGTACTCGCCGCGAAGATCACCTGTGCTGGCGTCATGAACGACGCGCTGGATGCTCGTCCCGAGCGCTTGGGGCTGTGTGGTGGCGACTCCAGTGTGAGCTTGCCGCGACCTCCTGGCGCTGTGCGGAAGGTCTTGTCCAGATCGATCGTGCGCTTGCCGAACGACACATGGGAGCGCTGGCGCGCGAGCTCCATGCGGCGCGTGGCCTCCAGCACGCTCGTCGCAGACTCGTAGTCACGCAACGACGACGACGACGGCGCTGGCACGCGCTTTCTCCGCTGTCCTCCATGTCCCGTTGTCGTCGAACTGCTTCCTGTGTTGGTGAAGTTACCATCCGCTGCGCCAGTGTATGCGAACGACCCATCCTGGGCAAACGCTTTCATCGTCGTCGTCGGGATTTTCTTTCTCAGCACTTCGGACGGGTGTCGGCGGCGTCGGGCGCGAAAGGCCGCGGGGTCGTTGTTGTCTCTGCTAGTACTAGTACTGCTGTTGCTGCTGGAGCTGCTGTTGCTGCTGCTGTTGCTCCGGTTCGAGTGGTTGCTCGTGAGGCTGCGGAGCTCGTGGTTGCGGCTACGGATCAACTCTTCGAGTGTGACTACCGGCGAGGACTCGACTCCCATTCGCTTCGGTCCTATCAATCTGAGTTCGCGGTGCTTCTCTCCCTGTTGTTCGTCTTGTTCTCACGACGACAGGAAAGAAACTAAACTGAGCGCCAAGCTCAACCCAACGCGCGCGCGTCGACTTGACTCGTCTTGTGGACTCTTCTGCTCTGGTGCGCGCGTCGTGTGACTGAGTGAGTGACGGACGGAAGAAGGCCGGAAGATGGTCGCGCGCTTTCACTTCTCTTCTCTCTCTCTCTCTTCTTCACTCCAGCGGTCGGCTCTCCAACTGGACGGATCGACAGACAGACAGCGGCAGATCCCTCCTCTCTGGCACACGCCTTCCTTCTAGTGAAGACTGAGCGAGTGAGAATGTGTCTCGAAATGGAAATGGGGTCAGTGGCGCAGGCGCGGCTGTTTGGCTGGCCCCATTTTGTTTTTCACTTGCCGTTTGTATGTGTGCTGGCCAGAAAGAGGAACCAAAGCTGCTGCGCAGAAAGGGCGCTGGCATTGGAAAAGAGGTGCAGCAGCGGACAGAAAACGGCCAGTGCGCACTGAACAGTTCTGAAGCCAAAGAGGAAGGATCAACCGATCTGCTTGTGTACGGGCTAGACGCACACATACAAATAGCAAGAGAACTGAAATACAAGACCAGAATCGAAAAGCGAGAATTAAAATGTACCTTTCATAGCCGATTAATTGCGAAACCTGCTGAACAATGTGGATTATTATCCAATTAATTACGATCTCAATCACCGAGCAATTGCGAGTATTTCATCCTCGTGAGCAAGAATTTGCTCACAGGGCTCGGAAGAAGTGTTGGCAGCTTCCATCTACGAATTCTCGCTCCCTCCGTTTGTCGAATATTTCCAAACTTGGAAAGCAATGCTAAAAGCTCGAAAAAGCTCTCTCGCTGCGCCACAAACTACCCAGCCAGCTGGACGCAGGAGCAGCCAAACTGGAAACACCCGAGCCACCAGACGCCGAGAACAACAGCGGTAGCAAGCATACGAATGGCTCTCTCTCACTCTCTCACTCGTGCGTGGGTCCAGAACTTCTTTGTGCGATGCATTGAAAAGCGTCGGAGGAACTCCAGTTTTACAGTCTGCGAGTGTACCATGTGTACCGAGCGTACACTGTGTGTACTAGCAACCACTGCGATTTGTTGATGCTGACAGTGGAAGCCTCAAGTGGTCAGCACATTTGCGTGGGTGATATGGTCGGTCCAACAGGTGAAAGTGGTTCGAAATCCAGTCTGTTGGTGTGCATCCAGAGCAAACCACACACTTTTTTGGACTTGCGCTCACTATGGACCCCATTGAAATAGAGCGACTGATTGTGCTTGCTCCTAAGGCATTTGTGCAGAAAAGAAAAAAAACGAACAGCCGCCATACACAGATCCATACAAAAATATCGAAGGAGCTGAAACGAACGGTGGCACTCGCTGTTGCTGGCTGTTGAGGAGTGCGGGTACACTTTTGTGAAGCGACACTCGAATCACAAGTCACACACACGCTTCTCGTTCAAAAATCAGATGCTCACAAAAAATCACATTTTGCCAAGCGATCTTCTGATCTTCTCACCCGTTTGTCGCGTAGGAATAAAGCAAACGAGCGAGTAAGTGAGTGCAGTAGCGAGCGACATTATTCGATGAATCTCGCGTGGATCTCTGGGGCTCGCGCCTGCCAAGTTGGCCTGGAAAGCTTGCTTTGGCTTCCAGGCTAATAGTAATGGCATGCTACGAAGCTGGCGAAATAGTATCGCGCCTCATTTTTCACCTTGGCGTGTTTCTCGCTTGGCGTGAAGAAAAGGATCCTTCCTTCCTGAATATTACGGTACTGGAATGGCTTTTTTCGTCGCGGGTCGTAATGCGGGCGGTGTTTGCTGGCCCCAGAACTGGACACCAGCCACCAATGAACCAATCATAACAATGAACAACAACCTGCCCCGTCACTTGAGCCATTGTGGTCATTCCAAGCACGTTCGTTCCTGCTCGTTTTGTTGGCTTGTTGTGATTGTGCATGTGCTTGTTCCCTGTTGTTTGCATGTGTATGTGTGCAAGTGTGTGGTTTGCGAGCGAATCCGTCCACCTGTTGTCGCGCGCAAAGCTGAACCGATTGATGGATCCTCCAGGCTCCGTGTATCCATCCACCATCTGATGATCTGCCACCACCACAAGTTCCCAACGTCTCCCAGTGTATCCATCCATTTCGCAGCTTTCTCAACACTGTAAAATGGTGCCGACGAAGCCAAGAAAGACGTGGCAAACAAACATCGCTATTCGCTACTATAGCGAGACAGGCGCGAATATTTGAATGACTCGCTTGGCTTGGGGTGATCGAATCCGAGTGGTGATTCGCTTTCGGCTGTCCACCTCGCTTTATATATTCGAGCAATAGAGTGGAGCAATCGAGACCGACGATGGCCTTGAACAGCTGGGGAAAGCGCGAAAATGAATGTTTCTGGCGAGAAGGCCGTCGCCCTAGAGCAGCCAGCACGTTGCTGGAGTAGTTAGTATGCTCAGATCTGGCAAGACGCACGTGCTCAAAAGGCCAATAGAGAGACGAGAAAGACTTGAATGGACTCAGCATCAGTGGATCTGATCCGTACAGTCATTGCTTGCATAGGCACTAGAGGCTCACGGAATCCCAATCAAGCGAGAAATACGGGCAGGCGATGGAGCAAGCCAACGCGGAAGAAGCGCGGCGGCCACGCGTATTCATTGCGTGGCAATGTTCTCCACGTTCTTGACGGAATCCAAATCTGATTGTGAGGTTGTGAAAAATGACAACAGCAATGTAGTCGCATCACGACGAACTTCAAGCGAGTACCGAAGACTGAAAAGTTGGTCGTCTGGACAGATTTGAGAGTGAGTGCTGTTGGATCTTGTTGCATTTGCGACAGAAATCAATCAAGGCGATTGTCCGACCCGAACGAAAGAGAGTGTGTCGTTCTGGTCAGCACGACAAGCAAGCACGCGCCAATTTTTGTGTTGCGATTCATCACGAGCCTCTCATTCATAAGCACTTTCGAGACAACGAGACGTGCAAACGTCCGTGGTGATTGCAGAAGAGGTCAGGAATAACTAGGGAACAGCAAGAGAGTGAATGTAGGATAATGTACCTATCGTATCCGCTGACACTCGTGATCTTTTGTGCGGGTTACTTGGGCGAACACAATTGGCTTCCCTTTGTGAAGTTCTGAATCTGCACTGATGCAGCTGCAGTATATGATTGGCGCTTGTGTGTGAGTGGCCAGCAGCAAGTTATGGATGGCAGAAGGTTGGTTGGTAGCTGGTACGAGAGGCTACAACGCAGGTGAACAACCGCAGAGTAACGCGATTATGGAGTCAAATGGAAGAGACTCTTTTTTCTTGCCATTTTGATAGGATCTTCCATTGATTTCTTCTTTACGGGTGAGTCCACATGTCGTGCTACTTCATTTCGATCTTCCTTCCCTTTCTGCGCTCCACTCGCAGACATTCAGTCATTCTTGATTTCTTTCTCACGTTCATGATCGTGTTTATTCGTCCGCAGGATCTTTTCGTCGCCGACTGAAAAGATAGATCAGATACAGTTGTAATAACACGCACAGTGGAAATGTAGCCATTTGCACACAGGAGTGCATGTCATTCCATACAAACAAGTCGCACGCACGCAACAGAACACGTCAGTGAGTCAGCTGAACAAGTCAAGTCAGAAGCAAACATAAACAAAAGTATCTTTCCCCGCGTGCTGGGTACCGTACCTTGCAGTGGGCGGTCGCTTGCTGGACGCTTTCTTGCTGCTGCTGCTAGACCTTTCCTTCGGTCGCTCGGTGCTCTCGCCAGCAGTCTCGCTGCCGACATTGGCCGCCGTCTTCTTGCCAGAGCTACTGCTGGCACTCGCTGAGCTTGTGGCGTTGGCTGCACTTGTGGAGCTGCTACTTGCTAGAGAGCTATTGCTGCCTGTGCTTGTGGTGCCATTCGAGCTCTTCTCTGGTTTCTCCTTCGATGGCGTCAGCAAACTGCTCGAGGGCGCCACTTCGACCTCGTTTTCAAACACGATCTCGACGTCGTCCTCGGTCGAACTCACGCGCTCGAGCCAGTAGTTCATGCCCATCCCGCCGACACCATACTCGAAGTCCTTCGTGCGCCGCTCGGGCATCTCCATGTCTAGGATCACGACGTTGTCCGCGCGCCAGCGCACGTTCATCGGATCGATCAGCTTGTTGCGACGTCCGTACTCGCTCTCGATGCGTCGCGCGCCGCGGCGGGACACGGGGCGTTTCGGACGTAGCCCGTTCGGTTTGACCTCGAGGCGATCCACTTTCCACTCGTCCACGTCGGGGTCGTACTTGGCGCGCTTCTCGATCGCAGCCGCTTCGTCGAACGGCACGAAGTGGCTCAGAAGCAGGTGCTTCATCTTCAGTTGGCGCGTGAGCTCGCGGATCGTGTCGAGCATGTCCTCCTTCTCGGTCTGGAACTCGGCCTTCAGGTCCTCCACCTCGGTGCTCGCCGCCTTGTGCTTCGCCCAGAGCTTCTTGAGCTTGCGCGTCTTGTCGTCCACTTCCTCCTGAAGCGTCGTGAACTGCTCTTCCAGCAGCATGTTCGAGTCTTCTTTCTCCGCGAGCTCGCGCGCGAGCAGCATCTCCTGGCGTTTTTGCTCTTCAACCTTTGCTTGCGCTTCACGCAATTCGCGCTCCTGTTTTGCGGCCTTGTCAATCACTTTGCCGCCGGAGATGAGCTTCTTCTCAAGTTTCTGCAAGTGGCCGAGCATTTCGTCCTTCTGCTTGGCCATCTCGGCCTTCTGCTGCGCCTTGGACGCCAGCTCCTTCTCGAGCTTCTCGCGTTCTTCCTCCGTGCGCGACTGCTCCGCCAAGAGCGCTTTCATCTCGGCCTGCGCCTTCTGCTTGAGCTCCATTTTTTCGCGGCGCGCGTCCTCTTCGAGCTTCTTGAGCAGCTCTTCGCTCACACCTTCTCGTTTCACGACTGTCTTCTCCACGATGCGCTCGATGATCTGCGGTGCTGGGCTGCCTTTTTCGCCACTACCTTCACCTTTAAAGCCACCGCCGCCGCCGCTTCCATTCCCACCTCCTCCACCACCGCCCATCGCGACGCTCTTCTCCTGCGCCGCGAGCGCTTCACGGAGCTCCTTGATTTTCTCCTGGTACTCTCTAATCTTGGCGTCCTTCGGGTCTTCGTTGATCTTGGGCTTGTTCTTGATGTTCTTGGCGCGGTTCGCGTACCGCAACGTGGACAACGTCTCGTTGTAGTTGTAATCTGCGGGGCCGCAGTTCGCGATCATCACAGTCTTGGCATTGCCGCCGAGCGAGTCCTGAAGCAACCGTGTGAGCTTCGAGTCGCGGTACGGGATGTGCTGCGACTTGCCGTCCACGAGCGCCGAGATGACATTGCCGAGTGCCGAGAGCGACAGGTTGATCTTCGTCGCCTCTTTCATGCGGTCGCCCGTGGCGCCGGTCTTCGCTTGACGCTCGCTACCGGCCAAGTCGACCAGGTTGAGCTTGCCCACGCAGATATGCTGCTTGCCGTCGACGCCCACAGCGTTAGAGCACGCCTCGACTGTGATTGTGAACATCGAGTGCGAGCGCGAGGACGTCTGGTTCATGAGCGTGGCGCCGACGCTCCGGTTCTTCTTGCCCTGCTGCATCACGGCATCGATTTCGGCCTCGCCTGTAACCTGCTTGGACGTCAGGTCCTTCACGTACACACCCGTGTCCAGGTTCTCCTTGAGCTCCAGGCGGTTCTTCGGATCCTGTGCGAGCAAGTCGCGGATCTCCTCATTGTATATCTCCAGGTACGATGCGTAGACCATGAACTGCTTGGTGTCAGACTCGGCAGCGATGCGATCAAAGATGTGCTTGAACGAGTTGGGGATGATGCCTTTCTCCTCAGGCGGCTCTGAGTACCCTTCCATGGTGTGGGACTTGCCGGCGCCTGTCTGGCCGTAGGCAAACACCGTGCCGTTGAAGCCGTTGACCACGGACTCGACGATGTCCATCGCCGCCTTGTTGTACACGTCCATCTGCGAGCACTCAGGCGGAATCGCGGCGTCGAAAGTAAACTTCTTGGGCGGCTCGCGGTCGTCGGCCTCCGGGTTCGCGAGCGAGATCTCGCCCTGCTCCTTGTTCGCGAACACGATGTAGTTGCGCCCGTCCTGCTTCTCTTTGGTGCTCAGCGGACGAATCCGCACGCACACGCGCACGCTCTCGCCTTTGTTGGACATAGCTTATGATATTTGAGACTTTTGGTCCAAAAGTTTGGTGGGGACTCGTTCACTGTCGGCACGCAACGTGAGACTTGGGGTCGTGGGAGGCGGGGAGGAAGCGAATACGGAGACTGCAACGCTGGACTCGGAGGGCGGGCAGGAAGCGCGACGTGATGCGCGCGTGCCAGATGAATGGCTGACTGGTTGGCTAGCGATGAACAAATGCTCAACGTTTGCTGGTGTGCTGTGAGTGGATCTGGGAGCCAGCGAGCACACAAGACGGTGCCTTTTCGTCAAAGCCAATCGAAGAACTCGAAACGACGCTTCGTACTTTACCGGGGACAAGCCCAAAGAACCTGGCAAGTTCAACGTCATTCCTTATTCCACGCTGCCGGAAAAACAGAGCTTGCTTGGTTACTTGGAGATAATGAACACACCTTGATTCGCATGTGGTTTCAGCGCTGAAGTGAGAAAACAGCATGCCTTTGCCGACTTCCTCGGGGCGCTTAGAGTGTTGGCGCTCATCGTAAAGGGAATCAATCACCTGGGATCTCGGGGACGCGTATGTGAGGTGGTCATTCTTGGAGGCGACAAAGAGTGGAGTCGCTTGGTTTGCGTCTGTTTCGCGGACGCTTGCACCCATGTTGAGCAATCGAGACACCACACGCTTATGACCATGTTCAGCTGTGACGTATAATGGGGTCGGCTCGACTAGATTCTTGGCATCGATGGTAGGTAGTTCCTCGCTCAAGAGGCTTGGCGACAACACTGGTGCGACCGTGCTGGCAGGCGATTTACAGTGGTGTTGCTCCCAATGCGTCCTTCTTGCCTACGCTCGCATCGCTCTGCAGCAGCACTGATGCCACATCGACATGATTGTTTCGCGCAACGACGTGCACCGGAGCTGAACCACCCGCGTCTGCAGCTTCCACGCCTGCGTCCTTGTCGATCAGCATCGACACAAACATTCCGCTACACAATGTCAACGTGGCCATTCACAGCAGCGATATACAACAGCGTTGCCCCAAACAGCTGCACCGCATTCACTTCACTCTTGCTTGCCAGCAATATGGGAACCACTTCGCTGTGACCCCTCTTTGCGGCGAGATGCAGGGGAGTTGATTCGAGTTTGTTCACAGTATTCAGGCTGGCATGCTTCTCCAGCAGCAGCGCCACCACACCGGCGCGGCCATTGTACGCAGCGACATGGAGAGGCGATCCTAGTGCGGTGGACGTATTCGCGCTCGCGTGATTATCCAGCAACAGTGAGACCACGCTGGCATGGCCATTTTGAGCTGCGAGGTAGAGTGAAGCCAAACCATTCGTGTCTGCGGTGTTCACGTCTGCGTGCTAGCCGACCAGCATCGCCGCCACGTCGGCATGCTCATTCCCTGCTGCAACATGTAGCGGCATCTTCTCAAACACGTCTTTAGAGTTTACGTCGGCGTTGCCTCCCAGTGCTGCCACCGCGTACACATGCCCATTTTCAGCTGCGATGGAAGCGGAGTTGATCCAGAAACGGTCTCCAGACCCACACTTACATGGTTGTCCAGTAACGTGGACGCCATGTCTGCGTGGCCCCATTTGAGCTGCAACGTGTAACGCGCTCCAGCCTTGGTCGTTCGTCGCGTCCACGGTTGCGTGCTTGTTGATCAGCATGGCCACCACGCCGACGTGGTCTTTCAAAGCTGCTATGATGAGTGGAGTGGATCCGAACTTGTTCGGCGAGTTCACCGTCGCTTCCTTGCTCGGCGAACAAGGCATCTCAGACGCTTGGATAACTCCTCCAGTTGCATCAAGCAAGGACTTCTTTCGTTCTGCGTTCTCTTCGGACTCAAATGTCGCGTTTGTTGGTCGTTGAAGAGCCGTTTCGCACTCACTGAGAGGAGCAACGCTGAATTGTGCGCCACCATCATTCACATCCATGCGCTTGGTCAGTAGAGCCACCACGTCGGTATGACCACGCATCGTTGCGAACTGAAGTGCGATTCTTCCCGAGCTGTCAACCAATTCAACATCCGCGTTTTGTTCGAGCAGTAGGGGCACCACGTCTGCGTGGCCTCTCTGGGCGACGAGATGGAGCGGAGTTAGATCCGAGGTGTTCACGAGATTCACGCTTGCATGGCTGTCCAGTAGTAATGACACCACACCCCGGTGACCGTTCTTCGCAGCAAGATGCAGCGAAGTCTCGCCATTCGTGTCCGCCAGATTGTCTGTCCAGCAACAAAGCTATCTCGTGAGTGCGACCCGTCAGTGCTGCATGACAAAACGAAGTCCAGCTATTCTCGTCGAGAACGTCCGCGTTTACTGCGAGCTCGTCACTCTCTGCAGTGATATCAAGCGTTGAGTCTGCTGTGGTTTGCGGCAGAGTCTCGCACTCAGTGGGAGACTTGGTGGTGCACTCTGCACCACAGACCCCGTTTTCGTTCTCGCCGCACCTGTCCAATTTCAGTAGAACCGCCATGTCGACATAGCCATTCTCTGTTGCAATCTAGTGCGGCGTTTTTCCGGATCTGTCTTGTGCATCAACGTCGACGTTGTGCTGGAGAAGCATGGATATCACGTCGATATACCCCTTCTTAGCGGCGAGTTGCAGCGGCGTTTGGCTAGACGCCGCATAGTCGTAGTCGTTCGTGAGATTCGCGTTTGCACGCCTGGCTAGCAGTGAGGAGACCTCGTCGGCCCGCCCCATCAAAGCTGCGAATTGGAGTGCAGTCCAGTCCTGTTTGTCGACAGCGTCAGTATCGGCTTGGTTATTCACAGCTGTTGGGGTTAGTTCAACCGACACACCTTTGCGTGTCGAATGCACGGTCTCTTCTGTATCAGGCAATCGAGGAGGTTTGGGTGTGCGATCACCGTCAGCTGTGCTTTCAGCCGAGGATGTTGGTTCAACAATTGCTTCGAGATCAAGGACTGAAATGATTGGGTATTGGGGTTCCAGTTCGCACTCTGCGACTGCGGTGTCGCTGCATGCTGCGTCGGCCTCGTTTACCGCTACCATCGCTTGAGTACCATCGTCGCATTCCAACTCTGAGTCATAACCGTCTTCGTACGCATTGTCGATCGAGTCGCACGAGGCCGACGATGTCAAGGGTGTGTCGCTCATCACACTCGCTTGCGTCTGGATGTTCTGTTCTAGACTGTGATGAATGGCATGTTCGACAGCCCAGGTGGAGGTACAAGAGGAGGGGGAGTCCAGAAGGACGAAGGTCAGCCATATTTTAAGATCAAAGCCATACAGGCAGGTATTTTAATATCGAGAGCTTGTCCAGCGAGAGATCCTACCGGACTCCGTTACCAATGGAGGATGTCCGTCCATAGGGGGTCCAAAGTCATGACCTATCGGTTTTTGTTTAGTGTAGACACCTACCTCTAGGAATGGAACAGAACTCTACAGTACACGCCCATGCTGTCCATCTAGAAAGCTTTGAAGAGCATAGTTTACGTACCAAAACTGCAGCACCCCCAACAACCCGACGGAGAATGGAGTTTCTTAATATTTGTCGGTGATGAGAATGGCTTCAGTTATGAAACGACAACTTTGAAGTGCCAGGGTCAGTCGTTACCAACAGATGATGGCTAGTGACCTCACAGCTATCGATTCCTGGTTCGCAGCGTGCATGCGAGTCCGGAAGACGCGGAGAAGACCGGAGGTTTCCAGTCAAGTACTACTTGCTCCGATTGGAATTCTGCTTGGACCGATTTTCAACCCTGGTTGGAAATTGGTTCAAGCGGAAATTCAAGGCAGAGAATAGAAATATATACCTTTATAAAATTGTTTGTTCATTTTTAAGAGGTAATTACTGGTAAAAAGCAGTGAATATCATCTTAAATAGGTTTCTCTATTGAATAGAAAATCAAGCTTTCCAGGTTCAAGTCCAGGTCCAGGCTATTCAATAGGTTTACCTTTTCATCCTCATTTTAAAAGAGAGAAGTATCTTATTCCGAGCAGGTTTCAATGAAACTCATTGTCAAAGGTCAAACGCACCTCGGCTGCTGAATAAAGAGCTTCATTCTCGAGCCAATGACAATTGGAATTATTTACGCAGAAAAATATTCTTTCTTGTCGTTTTAAAATATAAAAATTCGAGCCAAAGTGATAGGAATAGTCATTATTTTTTGAAACGCATTGATTGATGTTTTAAACAATAATACCTACTCAAATGAATAATCGAACTTTCTGCTTTCGGAGTAGGCTATTTGACAGGATGTGTCGTCCTCTCTTGTCGCTGGTTACAATTCTGCGATTTAGAACCTACACAGTTGCGTGACGATGATGGGGAAAGCGTTAGCATAGCAAGCCATTCAAATACACAAAGTCATCGAGAGAGAGAGAGAGAGAAGAGAAGCAGTCAAGAAGCAGGAAGGCCCGTCCATTCGTCCACTTCACCCACACAGCAGCAGCAGCAGCAGCACGCTCCAGTCTGTCCCTCGTTGACAGGCGCCCGCGCCAGCCACCATTCTGCTGCTCGCGACGCTCTACCAGGGCATGGGCGGTGTCTACAGCCGCGTGCGCCACGTGCAGTCGCTGCGGCCCGGCGACCACATCGCGATCTGGGACACCAGTCGCTGGCCCATCTCGTACCAACATCACGGCATCGTCTGGGCCTCGGGCGAGACCGCGTCGGACATCAAGGTCTGCCACGTATGGAGCCCCCTGGAAGGATATCAGGAGGCACAGGCAGACTCGTGCTTCCGCATTTCCACGCTTGAGGAGTTTCTGTACAAGCGCGGCGAGAAGAACCTGCGGCTCGTCGAGTACCACACGTCCGGAATGCGCGAAGTGCTGTCGCGCTGGGGCGAAGTGCATTTGTCCAAGAGTGACTTGCCCGAAGTGGTGCTCGCGCGCTGCAAGTTCCTGCTCGGCCTCGGCAAGGGCGATTTCAATATCTTTAAGCAGAACTGCGAGCACGCGGCGCATTGGTGCATGACAGGCGAGCAGTGGTGCAAGCAAAACCTGACGAAGGTCAAGGGCCGCGTGCCGTTCGAGAACCGACTCGCGAAGGAGGACGTGGACGCGCTGGAGCACGAGATCGAGGAGATCAAGACCATCTCGCGCAGCGTCGTGGACAGCGTGCTCAAGCTCTCGGGCTCCAAGGTATTTCTGCGCGTCAAGGGCAACCACTACGTACACATTTTAGATGACGGCCGCGTGGGTGTGGTGCATCAGGGTGATGACCCGACGAAGTGCGGCCGCACGGCGTTCCGCCTCGAGTGCTACTCGAAGGGCTACAACTGCATCAAGGTGAGCTTCTACCACGAAGAGAGCGACGCGCACATGTTCAGCCGGTCGACATTCTCATGCTTCCGTGACCTGCGCATGAAGCACGGCAACTGGGTGCGCGGCACGTCGGGGCTCAAGTGGGACTACTCGTCGGCGGGCAACCTCAAGAGCATGAACCAGCACCGGCGCTACGTGGGCGTGCGTGACGACAACATCCTCGTGGACGTGAGCATGCGCAGCGACGCCACGCGCTTCGAGTTCGTGCCGTGCGAGCCCACGCCGCACGGTGGCGACTACAAACCGCCAGACATCAACTGCGTCACGCGCGCCTACAACCACGACCGGACTATCACGCACATGGAGTCACGGAGCATGCGCGACTTTGAGGACGCGGTCCGCAAGGCGGCGGCAGGACAGCACAATCATCAGCAACCTGACGACGACGAGTCGCCGTATGAAGCCATGACCGCCGTGTGACCACAGCCCAACACTTGCCGCAGGTAGCAGGCAGACAAGCAGACAGCCAAGCAGACAGCCAAGTAGGAAGGCGAGCGAACACAGTGCATGGCAGCTCACCAAGTGTACATCTAAGCCAACCACCACCTAACTTTTGAATTTTTTATCGCATGCATGTTTCTTCTCTGAGTGATTATGACCATCAGTGCGTCTCGCTCGTTCTCTAACGTCATGTAGCGTTTGGATGTCCACATGCATACCCATCAAAATGTTCTCTCACTGTGTGTGGGTACATGTGGATGGCGAGTGAGCGCCTGCCAGCGCATGCTGCATGCTGCATGGTCATGCTCATGCTCATGCTCATGAGTGTGATGGCGTCACGACGGAAGAAGAAGAAAAGGCACAACACCCGCTGGTGTCGCAAGCTTCTCATAGCCGCCTCGTGCACCTGCACGACAATAACGTCCCACATACATCTTGGTAGTTCAGTCCTATGCACGCATATTGTTCATGGACCGCATGTCGCACGCTACACTACCGTGCACTCACTCTCCAGTCAGTGATATAGTACAGTGGCGCTCGTGGGCTCCATGTCCATCTCGCCTGGCGCTGCTGCTCCTGGCTCTTGGGCTAAGATCGTCGCCGTCACTCGCTGTCACCGGAAGCGTAATGGGGAAGAGAAGAGAAGAGAAGCCATCTCACTCCACTCGCGATTACACACCGCAATGTTCAACCGCACTTTGATTTGAGATGTGAGCTTCAACTATGTCTCTGATTGGCTGAAAATACAGTTTCGAGTGATTTCATTGGCTGAAACACCGGTTTCCGCGAAGAATCCAACTGTTTTCCGGAGAAGATGCAAGGAAAGAAAGAAAGCTGGCAGGCAGGCAAGGGATGCAGCAGTCTGCTTGCTGGCTATGTACATGAGCATGAGCATGAGGCTGTTGCCTGGAGAACTCAGACACAGACACAGACAGCAGGTGCATTGAAGAACGGACCTGCTGCCTCTGCCTGTTACCTAGGGCTTGTCCACTCACTCATTCGGCTTGCCCATTTCTACTTTGGGCGTGTTCGGTGCATACATCAAGACCGAGGCGCTCCCTCAAGATCAGCAGCACCCACGAAAGACGAGCGAGCGAGGTTCAAAGAAACCAAATCTCAGCTCTCTTTCACACAGTTGGCACGCGAAGCGACGACTCAATCGCCACCATCCCGCACCCGCAGAGCACTGTATAACAAGTGGCGTACTAGTACAACACAGGACGCACGAGAGCGCGTGAGAGGAGAGACAGCGATGAACGTGATCTATTCGGTGAAGGACTACGTCACGAACGTACTGGACTTCCACCACGGCGCGGTCTCGGGCGCGATTGACATCGTGGCGGTGCAGCACGAGGACGGCTCGTTCCGCTGCACGCCCTTCCACGTGCACTTTGGCAAGAGAAAGGTAGGTACGCTGTGGGTTGGTTGTGTAGACTGTGTAGTGATGCGAAGTGTACGGATAGGCGAGGCTGACTTCCGTGTGCATGCGAATGGCTATGTCTGTGTGCGAGTGCAGCTGAAGCGAGTGACGGAGAAAGTGGTAACGATTGTCGTGAATGGGAACGTCGTCAACGGCGTGCACATGAAGGTACTGTGTTATACAGACTACTCGACAGGCGCTATGGGAATACGCGACGCTAACCCATTCTTGCTTATGAACATTTGTGTGTGTTTTATTTTTGTGTGTGTATCAGCTTGGAGCTGCTGGTGAAGCCTTCTTCGTAGAGCAAGTAGACGAGCCGGTGGACACAGACTACAGTACGTCGCCTCTCGGGAGCCCTGCGCCGTTATCAAGTGAACCAAAGAGCAGAGAGAAGCCGCTCGTCCATTTCGACCTGCCAGCTGTACGTTCTTGTACTCTAAAGAGAATGAATCTTGAAAACAACTGTCTGGACTAATGCTTTTTTCGGATACTTCTATAGACATCAAGCCCGTCACACTCGCACACTGTCAGTCCATGCGGATCGTCAATTGGGGACCCGAGTGACTTTGTGGATCACCCAGAATGGCACGATGCCTACCGGTGCGTACTCTGTTTGAGATTGGTGTTCCAGAAGAGCTTCAGAGTTGGTGAGCTAGACGCCCGCGTCTAACAGTGCTGTTGTTGGCTCTTACAGGAGGCTGGTTCCAGAGACGCAAGTGCCCCAACGACGCGAAGATACAAATAACAACCTCCCATCGGAACGGCTCACGTGGGGCTGGGGTGCGCTTCCGATCGTCCAGCCAGCGCCAGACTCTGGTGGGAATTCATGCGTGGACACGGACACGGACGACGACTTGGACCTGCCCATGATGGTGAAGAGTGACTCAGTCTACTTTGATGCGATCGAGAGCAGCGAGAGTGGTCCGTCAACGACCTATTTTGCAGGTATGAAGGACTGTCTGCATTGCCGCGAAGCGCTCTGATATGATTCGGGTTATGCTTACTGATTTTGTGACTGACTTGTGAATAGATCACCCGTGCATGTCGCTCTGCGGCCATCTCCTCGGCGACGCCGAGTCCCAAGAAGACGCGCACGCCATTTTCTCGGAACATATCATCACGTTCGAGTACTTTCGTGAGGACCCAACTGCGATCCTCACCGATCGCAACCTGATGTTCCTCATCGACGGGAAGATCAGCCCGTTCAGTCCGGAGATCCAAGCGTATTTCGTGTCACGCGTGTTGTTCCCGAACTCGCCGCCGCTGTCACTCTCGTGCTCTTCAATGGTGGCACCGTCTCTTCAGTCGGAAGGCGAGCGGACACCGCAAGTGTACTCGTCCAGAGACCAGGAGGGTGGTGAATTTGGAGAGGATGATACAGTCCGGATCGATGCAGCATTCGCCGAAGACTACTCGACAAGCATATCAACTTCCGGCTTTGGTGCGTCTCCGAGTATTACTATCCAAGTTCCAGATGACAGCGAGAACGAATATTTCTACCGCAAGACGCTGCAGCCCACGCAAGAAGACCTTCTGAAGATGGATCTGCGATACGGCACCAACGACATTGAGTTTGTCGTCCACACTGCCTCAGAAGGACATGAGCTGCGTGTGAGTGCGCAATTGTACTACTGGCCGATCTCCGCGAAGATCGTGATTGCTGAGATCGATGGCGCAGTGTCCCGGATTCCTTCGAACGGCAGGTTTTCTGGTTTACTGTCGAGCAGCAAAGAGAAAGAACGACCCGGGTTGCACCATGGCGCGCTAGAGTTTTACTCCAAGCTCGCACGAAACGGGTATCGCATCGTGTACTTGACGTGTCGTGGTCTCTCACAAGCCGATCTCATGCACGCGATGCTTCGTCCTAGTAGTTACGATGAACAGGGGCTTGCGCTGCCGAATGGACCCGTCTTGCTCGCCCCTGATCGGTTGCTGGCAACGAACAGCAACGAGATGATCGAAGCGCGCGAATTTAAAGTCGCAGCGCTGAATGGCATCCGCGCGCTGTTCCCGTCCGACGTGAATCCGTTCTACGCAGCTTTCGGTCGAACGTTTGCCGACAGCGTGGTGCTCACTCAAGTGGGGGTGTTCCCAGGAAAAGTGTTCCTTGTCGACGAAGGCGACGGACGGCTGCGCCATAAGTCGATGATGAACTTCCAGGAATCGTACTCGAGTATGGTGGCGATGGTCGACAAGATGTTCCCTCCGCTCTGCGCGCTCTCTCCTCGCCACGCGCTTTCCAGTAAATTCAGCAAGAGTGGAAGTTCCTCCTCGTCAAGTTCTCAGACATCTCAGCCAGAAGTGGAGCGGATACTACGGCCGTCGTCGTCAGCGCTGAAGCGCATCTACTCGGTGGCAGACGACCTCGTGTCCGAAGTGATCTCGTCGCAGGCGCGCACACGGAGCATGGGCGACGAAGCCTACAACGACCTCAACTTCTGGAAGATCCGACCGGGTCGAGTCTAAGAGAGATAAAAGTCCCATTTTTAAATGGAAAGTCAATCACTGCCCGCTTTCCACATGTGTCTACCAATGCATATAGGTAAACCTAATGAAATCTAGTAATATTATGGTGCACTGTTTAGCTACTTCCGGCATCAAACTATGATTAGGTCTAAGTGTGGCCACAGACTATGAGCCAAACGGTGTCCAGTAGCAGTGGACAGACAACATCAGTTGAGGCATCACGGACCTCTTGATAGAGAAAGAAAGGTGCACTAGCGCCAGGACAGATAGCCTCGCTGTCCACCCAACGCGGAAGTTTTTTGCTGAGAGAGACTGACCGCAGCAATTCATTACACATTCCGCCACCTGCAGCTCGCGCACCAGCTCTCCAGTCACTACTGAAGAGTCTAGCAAGCAGAGCACACAGCCAACACCCCAATGAGCGAAGTGTCCTCGACTGGATTAGCTGCGCGTGAGAAGCTGTTCGCTACTTGTCGCGACGGGGACGACACCCAGGTGCGCACGCTCCTCCTGGCAAATGGCGCCGCTGGGTTTGTGGACGCACTCGACACTGACTGCGACACCCTCCCCTGATAGTTGTGTGCAGAAGCGGACACTGAAATGTGGCGGACATACTGGTAGAGCTTGGAGCGAACGTGGACGCCGCGAACCAGCAAGGCATCACCGCGCTTCATGTCGCTTGCCAGAATGGCCATTCGGGCGTTGTGTCGATGTTGCTGAGGAATGGCGCTAGTGTAAACGCTTCGAATTCGTACGGCGCAACTTCTCTTTGCATCGTTGCGAGCCAAGGCCACGTGAGCATCGTCTTGGCGTTACTAGAGAAGCGTACCGATGTCAGCTCTACTACGCAAGACCGAGTGACGCCGATCCATGCAGCTGTAGAGAATGGCCACGCGAAAATCGTGGCTGCATTACTCGCCAATGGTGCGCACGTTGACACCGCCAATATGAAGGAGACGACGCCACTCTTTGTCGCCTCTCAGCACGGTCACGTAGCCGTCGTCTCTGTTCTGCTCGAGAACCGAGTGAACGTGGATGTTGTCGATCCAAACGAAGCTACCCCGCTTTACAACGCTGCGCTACAAGGTCACACGGATATGGTGTCTCTGCTGCTGAAGAAACAGGCGAATGTGGAAATGGTGTCTTTGCTGCTGGAACACCACGCGAGCGTGGACGCTGCGAATGCCGAAGGAGTAACTCCGCTCTGCTACGCCGCCGACGAAGGGTATGCGGACGTAGATTCTCTTTTGATCGAAAAGCATGCAAACGTTGATACTGTAACGTAAAAAGGGGCCACTCCGCTTCATTTCGCCGCAGCAAAAGGCCACGTGCCAGTCGTAAAGCTGCTATTGGATGCGCATGCGTCAGTGGAAGTTGTAAATTCAGTCGGAGTCCACCGTTCATCGCTGCTCGGAACGGCTACGTGAACGTGATGCGAGTGTTGCTGGGCAGCCATGCGAGTGCAACTGCTGCACCTGCAGCTGCCGAAGGAACAACTCCACTCCATTTTGCAGCGCATTTTGGTCATGAAGCAGTTGCCACTATGCTTCGCACAGAATTCCCGAGTGACACGTCTGTGAATGTGATTGATGGAGAAGGATATACACCAGTGCTGCAGGCTTCGAAAGCGGGGCACTCTCGTGTCGTAGAAGCACTTCTCAGAACAGGAGCAACTGTGAATGTTCGTGCCGTTGATGGAGAAACGCTGCTGGTTTCCGCTACGCGATGGGAAGATTTAAGCACGGTGGCTCTACTGTTCGATCTGGGGTCTTTTATATCGAGTAGTAGCACTAGTGACGGAGCAGAATCACTCCTCTCAGCGACTCTGCAAACATTGACAGACTTCGGCGCGCACACATACGAGTTTCAAGATATGTGGACGTGCACAGTCGATCGACTGCTCGATGTCTGTGACTGCATCACGAAAAAGTCGAAACCACCGATCGACAACATCCACCAGCTCGTCATGGTCGTCTACCGCCTGCTCAAGCTGAAGGTTCTGTGTTCGTATGCCAGCAATTTTGCGCGACTCGTTGCTAGTCCGGCCATCGTGCGCCGATTTCGCGAGCTCCACGCCGAAGTCACGTTCTTGCAGCGAGATATTGACCCAGACTCGGCCGAACTAGCAGGCACAAGCTGGAAGTCCCAGTGAAATGCCGATGAAGTTGCGCTGGTGGAGCAATTCCGGAAAAAGATCGACGGACCGGTGGTGTCCTTCTAATTGAGTCTGGAGAAAGAAAAATACCAAGCCCAAGCTTCTTTTGCTGCTTCAGTATGCGCTGCGCGTACACGGGGACACGTGCAGCATTGATCTGTTGGACCTGCTCACTTTCACTCTGGACAAAGTGCTTGAGGTCGCCAATGCACCCGCTCACCAGGTTCCAGAGTGGTTTATCCCACCTTATGAACTCGACCCCAATCATCCAGATACCTTCAGTATTGGGTTGATAGAGTTTAAATTCTAAAGATTATGAGTTAAGTTGACTTAAGTGTTGGAATATTAGTTATTAGCATGCTTTATTTAACGTAAAGTTTGTCCGAAAAATATAAAGGTGCTCAGACTTTGAAAATCAAATAGACTATTTGCACTGTAATCTTAATAAATTTATGAAATTGTCCAATTTTGTGCATAATTAATTACCATATACCCTCTATATAATTTAAAAGAGATTTGCTGCTTTTGGGTCTGGATATGTTTGTGCGCTGGTGTTCTTCTCATCTCGTCAGTTCAAGCAGCTTCGTGAAAGCATCAAAAGCTCATTAGTAGCAGCACACGCTCACGAAGAAGCCCGTCCGCCCGTTCGCCCGCCCCTCACCTCCACTTCCACTGAGCGCCATGCCCGCGTACCACTCGACGCTCAACGAGCTGCAGACGCAGGAGGTCTGCGGCTGTGCGCTGCTGCCGATCAAGACCCGCTCGCGCGGCCCGGCGCCGCCCGCGCCAGACGGCCAGGACGACATCGTGGACGAGATCATCCAGCTCTTCCGCGCGAACGTCATGTTCACGAACTTTGAGATCAAGGGCAACGCTGACCGCGTGCTCATCTACGGCACGCTCTTCGTACACCTCTGCCTCAAGAAGCTGGACAAGTGTGCGACCAAGGCGGACGGTAAATGCGATGCGCTGTTTGTGTATATGTGAAGGGGGAGGGAGGTAGAGGGGTTGTCCTAACTGATGCTTGTTATCGTGGGGTTTCTCTTTTGTGGTTATTAGCGACTCGCGTGCTGCAGCAGACCGCGGTGGACGCGTTCGCGATCCCGGGTGACGCGGCGTTCCCCCTCGGCGGCCTCGTGCGCGCGCCAACGAGCGCGAACGAAGCAGGTATGAGCGCTGTTCTCTTAATCCTAGCGATTACGACCCGGATATGCGATATTCTCCCAGGACTTCCTTGCTGGTAGAAATGTAGTATTCATTTACTGATGGATATGCTTCGTTATGATATCTACAGAGACCATCCGCGCATATTTTAAGCAGCTCCGTGAAGCGATCGCCATGCGCCTCCCCGACGAAGTGTTTGCCGACGGCACGCGAAGCAAGTGGTGGATGTTCTTTGCCAAGCGAAAGTTCATGAACAAAGAGCTCACCCGCTAGGCAAGCACCAAAAGAGTTCATCTCAGCAGCACCGCTATCGACAGCAGCACATCTACAACGTACACAGCCCACCACAGCAACAACGACACCACCACCATCAACAAGCAACAGCGGCATGAACTCACTCATACAACAACAGCAATACCAGCACGTGGACGAGAATGCTGGAGATTGTCTTTTTGAGCGAGCACACAACAGGCGCATTAAACAAAAAATACAAATGCACCCATAATAAGTAAGATCAAATGCCCCATATTCTCTCACGCATGCATGCAGCCTTGATATTGTTTGTGTTGCTTTTTTCTAACAACTCTCGACTGATCTTTAAACCACCAGAACAACCCATCGCCACTGCTCTCTTTCTTTACGCAAAGTTGGCCGCCGTCATGGAGAATTCCTGGTCCATGCGGATGTAATTTGCGAGCCACGCGTTCGACGGCGCCACTTGCTCCAGCTGCGCCAGGTACTGCGTGTACGGCTTGTTTAGGTGCGCGCTCACGGTCACCAGGTTGATCAGCGTGTCTTCGTTTGCGACGTCCTTCTGCAGCGCCTCCGCGAGCAGGCGCTCGGCCTCGATGAAGTTCTTGAGTGCCATGAACGCGACCGCCGCGCCGTTAAGCAGCAGCGGCGTCGCGCCGAAGCGGTCCGAGAGCTCCTGAAAGTGCAGCGTCGCCTCGTCCGCCTTGTCGCCGCCGCGCAGTGTCAAGCACCACGCCTGCGCGAGCTGGGTGAGCGTCGAGTCTTCTTCGATCTTGCGCATCTCCTGGACCTGCTTCTGCGCCAGGTCAATGCGGTCCATCTGCAAGTACAGGTGAACGATATATAACATGTGCTCGAGCGAGCCGCCCTTTGTGAGCGCCGAGAGCGCGTCCGAGTACTTGGCCGCGCGCGAGAAGATCATGCCGGCGACGAGCAGCAGGTGCGGGTTCTCGCCGCTCGTCGGGTCCGCGAGCCACTCCTTGAGCGTGAGCTCGATCATCTCAGCGTCGCCGCTGCCGCTCAGGAAGGTCGCCAGGAGCTTGATCGCGCTCAGCGCGATCGGCGTGTTGCCCGCGTCCGGAATGCTCTGCAGTACCTGCTGGTAGTTGCCGAGCCCCAGGTGTGCGCGGAAGACATACACGTCGCGCTCGTGGCGCAGCGAGTCGCGCACGTGCGTAAGCATGGCGCCCTCGCTGATCGCGTTCTGGTAGTTGCCCACCCAGAGCTGGTTCTTGAGCGTGAAGAGGTCATCTGGTTCCGCCATCTCTGCCTGTCAGTCGACGCGTTGAGCTGCTTTGCTTTAGATTTGTGTGTGCTTTTTGCTTCGTGTCTGTCTGTGGGAAGGATTTTTCATGAGGGGGGACTGAGGAAAATGAGAGACAGTGGAGCCTCGATAAAGTACGATGTTTCAAGCATTACATTGTAAGTGAGAGAGAGAACTGAGAGTATTCGTCTAGGTGCGAATTAGATTGCGCTTAAGTACGAGAGTCAGCTTGAAGTGAAGTGAAGAACGCATGATCTTCACTTTTGAAGGCCAAAATGGAGGTGTGTGGTGATTTCGTCACTTGCTGCCAGGCGTGAGTTGCCAGTGCGGAAAGCTAAAGCGAGAGTGTTCCATCAAAACCGCAGGCAACTCTGCACTGCGCACTGCTCTTCGGCGCCGCACTGGTGTTGGAAGAGATCCACAAACCACAATGAGAGAACCATCGAAAGAAATTCTGAAGGTGATGGATGATGAGGAAAATGGTCTTTTCGGTTGATTCAGTTTGTTGCCTTCAAGTACTGGTTAGAAGATTTGTGTTGAGCAAAAGCTGTGGCGGCGAGCTCACACGAGGTCGAGATGAAATCCGTTTCTTTCTGCCGTTTTGGTTATTTTTTCGGCGTGCTCTCTTCCTGTTCTGCCCCTTGCATCCCCTGACTCCGGATCTAAATTTTGTTCAAGCCATCATCAGCATCCCAGCATCAAGAGGCGAGCTTCGGAATCGAGTCTTTCAGGACGCAAGCCACGCGCGGCGAGTCCGCACGCTTTCTTTCATTTGCGAACCCGACGCCTCAAGGACGTACTCCATCCAGAAGGCACGCCATTGTCAAAGCTCCTACAGCCAGCCAGCCACTCTAGCATGGGCCAATCCATCTCGTTCCCATACAAACTGCAGCAACCAGGCCGCAAGACCGAGCGCATCCGTCTTCACGACCACGATCACCACCTCCACCAGAGCGGGAGCTTTGTGCGTCGCAGCAGCATGGGCGGGCGACTGCGGAGCTACGGCGTGATCCTGTACCAGGCGCCGTCCCCGACCGCCAGCACGGAGGCGCAGGGCCCCACCAACAGCGAGGACCTGACTACGAGCGCACCGAGTCCAGTGGTGAACGACATGATCAGCGTTGGAAGAAAACGAATGAAGCAGCGGTGGCCGGTCGAAGTCAAGACCAGCAGCAGTACGATCACGACGATGACCACCGCGACGACGCTGACGACGACGACCACGGAGCGCAGCTTTGCGGCCGTGACGCCAACACGATCCACACGAACGCCTCGGCGTTTAGGTCCACCTTCGACACCAGTGGCAACTGTCCAGCCATCTCCAATGTCCGCAGTGAAGTCAGCATCGAGCTTCAGCGATGCGATTGTGTCAGTGGCTTCCAAGTCCAGGAGCGCCAATGATCACATTGGGCTGAGCCTTACGGCTTCGGCCTTTAATAGCAGCACTTCCTCGGCTTTGGTGTGCAGTGGGGATAGCGGGTTGCGAGCTGCGACTCCAGTGCGCCCGCGGCTTCCGGACCTGCGTCTGGGCGAGCTGGAGCAGATCTTCGCTGCGATTGTGACGAGCGACGACAGTAACGCACGAGTCAAGCTGGCGCTCAGCGTATGAGATTTGCGAGAGAAACGAAAAAGTGGGAGGAGGAGGGAGTTCTCTTGGATGCGAGGGATGTAGTTGTCGTATGTATTAGGGAGTGTGGGGATATGTGGTCGTGGATAGTGTGTACATGAAGGCGAGATATCAGTGATCAAAATACAACCAGCAGCAGCGAAAGCAGCCACCATGCTGGATCAATCAATACATGCATGCATCACTGAGATTCACATTCTGCTTGTGAATTTCACTTGGGCATCGCTGCATGTATAAGGACACTCTGAATAAGGACCACTGAGTAGTGGCGCAATTTTTGTGGACCACCCCATGGAGTGAGGGGATTTGGCGCCAACGCTCGGATGCAATTAATTGCAGGAGCCAAACCGAGAAAAGCAGTCGGAGAGCAGTAGAGAGAGAGAGGAAGAGCGTGATGGCGTCGGACGAAGACTGGGAAGACGGCGAGATCTTAGAGGAGGGAGAAGAGGTGGAAGATGTCCCGCCTCCGCAACTACAGTCGCAACCACAGCAGCAACCACAGCAGCAGCAGAATGAGCCCATGGAGCGAGTAGTTCCAGCGTCAGTCGTGGCGCCAAAGAGCGCGATCCTGTCCGGCCCGCCGCCCGAACGTCTCCACCACCATGCTGGCAATGGCGTTACCTCAAACGCACAAGCACATACGCCACAGCTACCAGCAGCGAGTGGATTGCTGCCTCGCCCTACACCGCCGCCTGCGTCCTATGGAGGAGGCATTCTCGGATCCGCGCCAGTGCAGAACGACGATCGATATCCGAAAAAGCGTTTGCACTCGACTATGCAGGAGCAGCACTCTTCTTCATCAGTACATAGCGGACAGCAGCAGTATCCTCAGTCACAGTCGCGAGCGAACGGACCGCGTCCTCCATCACATCAGCAGAGCTACGCGAATGGGAATGCAGGACCAGCAATTGCACCAAGTGGCGGCAGTGGTGGTCGACGCGGTCATGAGTACGAAGTGTATGAGGAAAACCTGATCGTCAAGTACCCGCGCCAGGTCGTGCAGAGCAACGTGCTACTGAACTTTGCGCACTGGATGGCGCACTCGCGCACGCGGATGCGTCTCGACGTGGAGGACCTCCAGGGCCTCATCCTCCAGGTTGTACCTGGCGATACAAGCAAAAGTGACGATTGTGGTACAAGTGGTGAAGACAGCAAGCCAGCTCGCAGCAACCTCAGCGTTAGTCCGTTTCTGATGGAGTCTCTGTTCCCCAACAAGAGTTTGCCAACGAAAGTGTGTATCGTGCTCCTAGGCAACGTGCACCCGTCGGTGCTGCAGCGGTATCGCACGACGCTGCCGTTCTTTGACGCGTGCTCGAGCGTGCCCTGCGTGCTGTCGAAAAGTGACGAGGTCAAGCGCGTCGAGACGCCGCTGCCTGAGCTGCTGTACAAGTTTCCGAGACCGCCAGTGGACACCAAGTATGTAGCTTTCTTGTTGTTGTTGTTATTGTAGCTCTCGGCTGTGTGGGTATATGATAAGTTAGACTGACTGACTGATTCGTGTGTGTTTTGTATCATAGGAACATGCCAGTTGACGAGCTCTTCTACGCCCATGAACTCACGTTTATGATGCGCCACTCGTTCGGGTACATGGACGAAGTGATCATCCTGCCGTCGGGCACTTTTGTGCGCAAGAGTCAGCCGCTGGGTGGCACGTGGGAGCTGGATGGAGATTTGCTGCATCTCAAGTGGAGACATCAAGTCAAGGCTACTCCAGTTGCTGCTACTAGTATTGCTGACGCTGTTGATGAAGAGGAAGAAGCGTTCACGCTCGATGTGCTCGTAAGCGAGGACGAGTCGATGCACTACTTCAACACCGACCCGATTGTGGACAAAACCTACGCGCGCAAGACCCCAGAGCACTTGGGAAGCAACAGGCGACGTGGCGATGGAGCGACGGAGCGCTCGATCCGCTTGTCACTGGTCAAGGCTACTGTTGTGGACGTTCCTCGTAATTCGGATGGATCCATCATTCTTCCAGGAGCGCAGAAGCAGACTCTCGATGGCGAGCAACAGCTGACAGAGAATGGTGGAGCTTTGGATGTCACGGCAGAAGAGTCAAGAGCAGTGAGCGGTGGCGAAGATGCTTCGGAGCAATACGATATCGAATACTATGTGCTATCCGAGCAAGAGCTGATCCAACACGACTACCCAGTCGCTGTCGAGGACGAGCAGAAGCTGCTCGATATCGCCACGAACGGGTGCACTCGAGACCGCTTTGTGCAGACCCGACCACGTCCAAAAGAGGATGCAGACGCAACTGGCAGGAAGGTGATGATGTACGCGCTGGATTGCGAAATGTGCGAGACAGACATCGGCTCGGAGTTGACGCGCATCACTGTGGTCGACGAGCAGAGCAAGATCGTGTACGACCAGCTGGTGAAGCCACAGAGCACGATCATCAACTACCTGACCGAGTTCAGCGGCATCACGCCCGAGATGCTGCAGAATGAGAAGTGCATTCTAGCGGACGTGCAGAAAGTGCTGCTCGAGAAGTTTTTGTTTGACGACACGATTCTGGTCGGCCACTCGCTCACGAGCGACCTGCGTGCGCTGCGCATTGTGCACTTGAAGATCGCAGACAGCTCAATCCTGTACCCGCACCAGCGTGGGTTCCCGTTCCGCACGTCGCTCAAGTATTTGACAAAGACGTATTTGAAGAAAGACATCCAGTTGCAAGAGCAGAAGGGCCACGACTCGGCGGAAGACGCGATCTCTGCGATGGAGTTGGTGCTCTTGAAGTTGCGTCACGGTCCATCGTTTGGCATCCCCGCGACCGAGTTCCCGGTTGGAGCGTTTGACTCTTTCGCCCACAAAATGGATGAAAGCGCAAAGAAAATGGCGCTGCTGCGACTTTCATGTGAACACGAGTACGCCGCCGGCAAATCGGCTGTTGTAGCAGCTCCAGAAAAACAGGACAAGCCATGGCAGCTGTATTCGAGCGGCGATCTGAGCTCCCACGCGCGCAGTCCGTACGTTCACGCGAAGAAGTTCCAGAGCAAGAATTCGGACGATGGTACCACCAAGACTCCGATTTCAAAGGTTGACAATTGCCTGGACTGGGCGTCGCTGAAACAGAGCGTTGAAGAGTCAATCAAGACCAGTGAGGACGACATTTGCTGGCTCGAGATCGACGGTCCGAGCGACCATATTGTTACGAGTGATTTCCTGTTTCGACACGAAGAATGGATGAAGAAGCAGCAGGCGCACTGTGAGGCTCTCAACGCTTTCCTGCAGGATCTTCGCGAGAATGTGCTGCCGGAGGGCACGTTGCTGGTCACAGTGCCGCAGGGCGACCTCACGATGCTGCGCTACCTGAAAGGACTGCGCACGCGCTCCAAGTGGCGCGACGCGGCACCGAATGCGCAGTGGACCGACGACATGCAAGCCGCTGTCACGGACGCGTTCAGAGGCACAATGGATAGCTGCGTTTTCTTGACCCAGAAGTAAAGGAAAACAAGCAGACTAGCAGAAAAGCAGAATAGCATGACAAGCGCAATTAATGCAAGCCAAATGGTGGCATGATGCAGTGAGATAGATGTACCTTCCTTTTTATCCTCTCGATTCTTCTCCTGATTTGTTAATCCGAGTCTTCGTCGACTGTTCGTCTCTTCTTCGTGCTGCGGATGACCATTTCCTCCTCCTCTTCTTCCTCTTGTTCCTCTTCCGCGTCATCGTTCTCGCTCTCGGACTTTTCCGCCTCGCGCGCGCGGTTGCGACGGTACTCGTCAAAGCCCGCGCCGCGGTAAGACGACGGTGCCGGAGGGCGACGCTGCACACTCGCGGCAGGTTTCTTCTGGGTGGCAGCAGATTTGCGGGCTCCGCCGCGTCCGCCGAATTGCTCCTTGATCGCGCCGACGTTCTCATCGTCATCGTACTCGACGCCGTCGTAGCCTTCCTCCAGGAACGACGCGTCCATGCGCGCCGAGCGCTCGCGGTCAAACTCGTACCCTTGACGTGCCTTCTTGCGGTTCTGCAGACGCAGCCGGTCGTCCGTGATCTTCACACGCTGCTCCTGCTCGCGGTAGCCGTCAAGCTCCGAGATGTACTGCTTGATCTTCTGCACGCCCTTGTTGTGCTTGGCGCGCATCGACATCGTCAGGCTCTTGTGCGACTTGCTTGACGTCGTCATCGGACGGATCGTGAACTTCTCGTGCAGCCGCGCGTGGCACTCGAGCACAGTCTCCTGGCCTGTGGCGTCCGGTTCGTCGTCAAACTCGGGCTTGTCGCTCGACATCTCGTTCACAAACAGGAACGAGTTCGCGATCTTCTGGCGCGTCAGGTTGAGCGCCTCCTTGCCGACAAACATGGTCAGCGAGCCATCTTCCCACTGCACCAGCTTCGTGTTCGACTCGCGCAGCGGGCGACCGGTGTCTGGATCGATCTTCACGTGACCGTTCACATCACGCTGGTAGCTACATACCATAATCAAATGCATACAGAGTGTTGAAGTGAGCAGCTCTAGCAATTGGACATTTGCTATACAAACAGACAGCACAGATTCGAATCCAGTCAGTACAATCCACAAACACGTACCGCCAGCGCACGTAGTTGCGGTAGAGCGTCTCGTCCGACGGGTTGCGCATCTCCTCCTCGATCGACTGCTTCGTGTACGCCTCTGGCACGAGGCGCAGGATGTTGGGCATCTTGGTGATGAAGTAGGACGCCGACTTGGGCGCCTTGGGCGTCTTCGGGATCCAGATCTCGTTCGAGTGCGAGCCGCCATGGTCCGCCGCGTCCTCCGAGAACATCTCGTTCATCGCGCTGCGGTTCTCCTCGCGCACAGGGGACTCCTTGATGCCGCTGTGCATATACACAAATACACACATATACACATACATACATACATACACATACAGTTCAGTCAGTTCCATATAGTCGTGGAGTCTGTTAGGCATAGAATACAGTACACATAACGTACGAAGCCTTGAACTCTTCCTCCTCCGAGTCGTAGTCCGAGCCAAAGAGGTCCTCCATCTCCTTCTCCTTGCGACCGTCATCTCCTCCGTCGTCTGAGCCCTTCTCCGTCTTCACCGCCTTGCTGTCGCCATCGTCACCCTCGTTATCGTCTTCCTCTTCGTCTTCGTCGTCGCTAAAGAGCTTCGAGTGGTCACTGGGCTTGGTCGCCGTGGCGGGCTCGCTCTTCGGCTCGGCCTTGGCGGACGCAGTGCTCTCGGACGCCTTCGTGGACGTCGCGCCAAAGTCGAACTCGTCTTCACTGCTGCTGCTGCCGGACTGCGCTTCCGGGGACGACATGGCGGCTGCTACAGAGAGAGAGAGAGAGAGAGCGTGGGCGGATCGTTTGCTTCACCCGCGCGCCTGTATGCGCTTTTGCAGTTCTGCTGGAATTGTCCCCACCCGATTGAATCGATTTTGTTGTCCAAAGGGGGACAGTACTCTTTTAATTCATATAAGTGCGCTTCTTGAAACGTAAAAAATGCTTTATTTACTGTCTAATCGAACAATCTTCTAAACGAGAACTTGTTAAAGAAGATCTTGTTAAAGGAGACCTGATTAGATGAGAAGCTCTCGATCTGAGATGATTGATCTTAGAGACAAATGGTTGGTTTCCATTGCATTGCCATTGAGTTGCATTGCATTGCATTTCCCTGTTGTTGACACTGACGTGACCTAATGAGCTTGTAGTATCTACGCTTTAAGGCGGCATTGCGGATGTAAACAACCCAATGATTTCCCAGTGTGTTGCTTCTTCTTGTACAAATATTGGACTTTGAGGGAGTGTGGAGCTGTGGCTTACAGCCCGAGTGTCATGGAATTCATGTAACTTGACTGTGCTGCCTGCTGAGAGATTTCACGACTGCTCCATTAAGCTAAAGACCGTTCTGCATCCTCACGAGAGCGTTCTCAAACCCCTTTCTTTGTTGTTTTGTGGCACATTTTTCAAGTTCGTTGGTCGTCTTGGAGGCAAACTCTGCCCACTTCGCACTCGAACATTATTTGGCATTGGAAATGGAAAATAGGTCCCGACCCCCAGGGAGAAAAGATCAGCAAGTTGTTGCTCGAATCATTTGACTTGAGTTGCTTCTTGCACTTCAAGTGACCTGAAGACACTCCGAGTGACGATCATGCCTTTGATGTACAGAAGAACCGCACTGCAAAGAACGAATAGGCAAACGTGGCTGCCGTTCCCAAAGTACACAATGCTAGAGCGTCAGTTCCTATCCTTCGTTCACCGAGTGCACCTTGAGAACAATCCCGCTCAACCACAATGGTTATATGGCGGGCCCGTACGTTCGATGGGAAAGGGGACCTAAACCAGAGGACGCACGGCTGCATTCACTAGCGTCTGGTTCCATTTCGTGAAATTCAGCTGTGCTCTCCTTCCTCGAAGCGGCTCGAGGCTTCGAGCACTGCGTATTGTAGCGTAGCGTACACATACAAAGAGACTACGTTGTGGACGACCTTGGAGCGATCTTGGTTGAGAGGATTCCATCCGATCTCCGGCCCTAGCGTTGGCAGTCCGCAATCTTCTTCAGTCTTCGCACAGTTGTCATCATTCGCTGCGAGCTCTTCACTCCTTTCCGTTTCTTTATCTGTGGTAAGTGCTTGTCCGTCCAACATACTCGCCAGGTCGATCGTGCTCTGATCGTCCGATTTCCTTGGTGGGTTGCTGCTGCCCTGCTCATCCCCATCGTGGATAGGAGACCCAGTAGAGCTCATATCATCCCGAGAGCTCTTCCCAAAGCCGTAGCTCCCTGACACCCAGTCAGTAGATTGGCTTTGGCTGCCTGGCAAGTTCGTTTCACGGAGTTCTCCGTCTGGGAATACGGAAGCGTACACCTCCGATAGACCGTCTTCGAGGTCCTCGAGGCCGCCGTCGCACTGAGCAATGAGCTCAAACAAGTAGTCTTCACTCATGCTCCGCTGACGCCCTATCACTGCACTCCGCAATGTCCTCATGGTGCTAGCGCTAGAACTTCCGGCGATCGCATTACTCGGCCTTCTTTCCTCTGACTTTCTCGCACTCGCAAGCCATGAAGATTCTACCGGGCTCCAATGGGATACACGGTCCTCCCAAGAAGGGGTTGCGCGAGAGAACGAATTCAGTTTCTCAATGTTCGATGGGTTGATGCCTTCGCCGCCGTATTCAACGTAACTCGCTCCGCCTGGCGGTCCACACAATCGTTCAAGCGCAATTGTAGGCGGTTGCCAAATGTCATCAGCACTGTTCCATCTATTCACCAAATCTGATTCATCGACTGGATGAGCTCCGGAAACCACGTATACGACATCACTCGAACACGATTCCGCTCTCGACGCACTCACCACGTCCGACACCAGGTCCGCCACGACACTCACCACGTCCGACACCAGGTCCGCCACGACACTCTCCACGTCCGCACATACCGCAGCGTTAGCGTCGGCGCTACTTTCCGCCTCCTCAACAGAAGCAACGGTGACAGGAGAAGCCTCAGGCTCAGCCTCGGCCATGGCCACAGCCACAGCCTCCGGTTCAGCCTCGGCCTCGGCGTTCAATTCAGACTCCACTGCAGCCACGGCGGCGACCACCGCGGCAGTCACAGCGGCGCTCGTCTCCACCTCCTCCAACACACCACTCAGCGCAGCAGACACCTCGACAGGAACCTCGGCACTCGACTCCTTCTCGTCAACCTCGGCGGCGGCAGCGTCGGCAGCGGCAGGAGACTCGGAGACCGGCGCCGGCACCGGCACCAGCACCGACACCGGCAGCTCCGCTTCTTCTTTCTCCAACTCGTCCTCCGCCACCGGAGCGGCTGCACCAATGTCCTCCTCCGTCGAAGCACCCACATCGCAGCACACAGACACAGACTCCGACGCACTCACCACGTCCGACACCAGGTCCGCCACGACACTCTCCACGTCCG
>JALBYZ010000849.1:0-14590 GCA_038050575.1 Globisporangium mamillatum | reverse complement strand
ATGTTTCGGAAGGCGGGCTACGACGTGTACCTGGTCGATGAGTTTCGCACCAGCAGCAGATGCAGCACGTGCGAACAGGGCAAGTGCGAGACGTTCTGGGAACGCGAGAACCCTCGACCGTACAGGAGCGGCAGCATCTTGCGTTACGGGCTGGTCAGGTGTAAGACTTGTTCCAGGTTGTGGAACCGAGATATGAACGCCGCGTCGAATGTCTAGAAGGCGGCGACGAGCGCAATCCGAGGCGAGGGTCGCTCCGCGTACCTTCAACGGGTGTCAGTGGGGCTCCGTCGGTTGCCACACCCGCGATTGACAGTTGATTGACTGATAATTGATGCTAATTGATTGTTAAACAGATACTTCGAGGCACGGCTGTATGTCTCTGCAGTCCGCGACTCTTGACTCTTAGTCTCTAGCAGTCATCCAAAGTGCAACCAGTGCTGACAAGCACAACGTGCCAAAGTGACCTTCAGCTGGGTGTGAGTTGCCAGCGGCGCTCGTGGGAGTCAACGGGGTGCTGCTGCTGTATCCGCTGCCTCCGGGCGAACCTGTTGGCGACAAGCTGGCGCTCTCGAACTCCTTTTCTTCAGCCTCCGAGATCGTCGGGAACGCAGAGATGTCGATGTTCAACTGAGCGGTAGCAGCCGCACCAGTGGCTCTCAGTGCAGTCACTAAGGCAGTATTTTCGATCGCGAGCACTGGAACGCCTGCCACAAAGCCACTTGGACACGACGAGCCCTGCGTGACGATTCTCCACGAGGTGCGGTCACTGGAGCTCACACAAGCAACGTTCTTGATCGTAGACTTATCGACCACGCCGTACCAGCGGCCGTCCGCGGCGGAGACCTCGACAGCAGTGTCTCCGTTCGTCGGCTCATTCGCCGCCCAGCTCCAGACCATCGCTTCCATCACCTCCCCGTCCAAAAGATCCGGCGCCACAAGATTCACACCAGCGTTCACAAAAGTTGGGACCGTCGCGGCGTTCAGAGCGGTTGGGTTGGCCGCTGTGCTCACAGCAGCAGCCTGTCCCTGGAGATCATCTTCGGTCAAGGTCGCGTAGTGCAGTGCACTCTGGAACGCGCGCACGAGGCTGCCAGAGTTGTACTTTTTCCCCCAGAGCGTGGTTCCGGTCGTGGTGCCGCCTGGGACGTTCGACCAGCCGTCGCACAACGAAGTCATCTTGAACATCAAGTCGTTTTCTGTCGGCGTCGTGACGAGAATCACGCGCTTGCCTTTTCCTATCAACTCCGAGAGTGTGAACTCGGTCCACGATCCACCCGACGCCTTCAAATCCACAGGCGTGAAGATCAAGTCGCCAAAGTTATCCGTGTACATCTTGAGCAGCGTGTCCATTTTCGAGAAAGTGGTCAGCTCATCTCCGATCTCCGTGTACAGAACCAATAGCTCGCCTGTGTTGTTCTTGAGCCACGACGAAATCTCAACAAGCGTGTCGCTGTGCAGACGCTGTTCCTCGGCACGGATACCGCTCAGCGACGGGAGGCATCCAAAGAGCGACGAGTCCCACTCAACGGTCACGGGGTTGGCGCTGTTGCCGCCTGAGAGAATTGAGGTCAGCTCAGACACAAGTGCCGCCGACGCATCATTGATGAGCGAGAAGCTGATTCCCGAGCAATGACCGCTGCGGATGCTTGCGCCAAAGTAATGGACGTCGACTTCAAGGAATCGCACGCCGACTTGCAGTTGGTCTTGGAGACTCAAGAGCTGGTTGTTTGTGCGCATGTACGAGTTCGGGTTGGACGCGTTCAGCACTTTGTTGAACAACTGGTCGCGGTTGCCGTAGCCTCTCGCGGCAGTCGTCGCGCTGTTGTGTGTCCCTGGGAGCTGCGTGTAGCAGAGCGACTTGTCGTACGACTGGTTGCGCTGGAACGAAAGTGCTCGAGCGGCCCACGGCGCGATCTTGACAGTGCCAGGCTGGCAGACCGACGAACACACTTTCGTAGAGTCACACACGTCCACTTTCGTACATACCACGCGCTTAGGCTGCGCAGTCTTTGCAGTCAAACCAGCACTCGACTCCGTCGTCGCTGAGCCAAAGTTGGTCGGGAGCACGAATGCAGGGTTGGTGCACGTTTGCGTGAACGAGCACTTGCTGAGGGTATCGTAGGGGGCTTTGAATTGTACGGCCTCTTCGAGATTCTGCTTAGCGGTGATCAAGTTGAGCATCTCCGTGACTGTGTTGCCCGTCAGGCGTGTGAGCGACGCATCAATGGCTTCCATGAACGACGAAAGCCCCGCCGAGCAGCACGAGTACGCAAAGTACGGGATAGACGCGTCAGCAACGACCCGACTGGAGATCGTCTTGGCGTCCAAAGCGGTGCACGTGCCCGAGTCTGGCAGCGCGTAGAGTGGGAGTCCACCTTTGAAAAGGATCGCGGAGAGCAGCGACTTGGCCTCCGACTCGGCGGTCGCGAGATAGTTGATCAGCGTCTGCCCACATAGCGTGTTAGTTCCCGAGACAGTGCACATGGTCTTGTGGAGTCCGTTGACAATGTCAAAGAGCGTCTGCTCGGCGCTCTTCCCCGGAGGCACGATGAGGTTGATCACGTCGACGTACTTGAGCAGCGTGGAGCAGCACTTCGGTCCCTTGCGTAGCATTGAGAGCAGCGCCGGGACGAGTGTCTGCGCGCAAGGGCCGACCTTCGTGTTCATCGCGTTGCAGAAGCCCTGGGTCTTGGTCGAGTTCGTGCTCCAGCTGGACAGAAAAGCCGATACGCTCACCGTCGACGCCGCCGTTGAACTTGAACTGGCGGTTGAGCTTGTCGTCGAGATGCCCGCGATCAATCCGTTGAGAAACTCCATGAACGAGTTGACACTCGAGTCGGTCGTGCTCGTGAAGAGTGAGATGAGCGTCGCGAGCTGGCACGTCGAGCCTTCGGCGGAGAGCGCGGACACGAGCTCGTTGATGTTGGCCGAGAGGCACGTACGCAGGCCCGCGGTCTCGGGGATTGCGGTCAGGTACGACGCGAATGGGCTGGAGCTCGACGCCGCCGCACACGCGACCGCGTCATCCGTTGTGGTTTGCAGACGACGTAGGCGGGCGGAGGAGGATGGCGATGACAACGTTGACTGGGCATGGACGCTGGTGCTGGAGAGGGCGACGACACAGAGAAACAGGAGGACGAGCGACGAGAGCGCGCGGTGACGGGCGGACATAGCGGCCATTGCGGTCACAGGGGAGCAGCGGCAGTAGACACGCACACGCAGAGCTTTTCTTCTTGGCTTGGCGCTTGTGTGCGGAGGCCGCGAATTGGCAAATGCGGAAATGCGGAAATGCGGGAATGCGGAAAAATTACTTGGTTCAAGAGAATTGCACTTTTCATGCTGACTTGTTTTAAGTTTATTTTCCTGTTCACACCTTCGACGACTTGTTTATTGTAATGTCACATCGGTTTATACTTTTCACATACCTTCTTAAAACGAAGTGAATGGTGGTGTAAAGTGGTAATGCTGGATATAAGGTGGATGTGGAAAAGTGGTTTCGTTCTGTTCAGTCCTTTCTTGTATCCTTTGGCAAGAAGGCATGCAATTTGGAAGAACAGTGGCTTGTGTCTTTGTTGCCAAGCCAACACAACGAATATGCAAATGAAGGGCGGTTCTGTGACAACCCGTTTGGGTGTTGGGTGTTGGACTTCGAGATTTGAAACCGATCTTGACTTCCTGATTAGGTAGTCCTACAAAGTACTTTGTTATCATAGATTCAGAAATCCAAAACCAAAAATCGTGACACTCTCCACCAAACGATTCTCTTCGCTCACTCGTGAAAACCAAGCGTAGTGTCGACCGTCTACAAAGTAAAATCGCTTTGAGCCGCCATCTACTGCTTCATAATAATTCCCAAAGCGGTACATGTTGATTGGGACGTGTAGTAAACATGTTTTCGCAGCATTACGCGCTTCGAGAGTTCGTTGACTAGCGCTCTGTATGGCGAAGGAGGCGCAGAGTAAACAGGTTAGACAAGCCGCTCACACGATTGATCCTTTCATCCTTCAGCCATCTGCAATGTGTCACACGCATGATCCCCAGTACACATATAATCACATAGCAGCACGATAGACCTCCACCCTGGCCAGTGTGGATAACCTTTTTCTCCTGAAATTCTCCCAACCAACCAACATCATGTTGTGAAGCAAGTGTCGTCCGTGCAGTTTTCGACAGCCTTCACCTCAACAAGTTCTCCCAATCGCCAGTAGCCCCAGATCATAGCAGCGACTGGCTTAGCTTTGCAGCTCCGTCACTACCAAACTTTGTTATTATAGCAACCATTCTTGCTCCAGGATACAGGAGAGCAATAGAGATCAGAGTCAGAAATCTTCCAAATCATTTTTTGTTATACACTTCAACGTACTTGTGAGGATAATGTCAACTGCACTACAGAGTACAGGAGGCTAAAACACGTAGTGATTGTACGTCTTGAGCGCCACCTGGAGCTTGTACATGACCTCCGCTGCAGTGGGGCGATCTTTCGGGTCCACCGACGTACACGCGGCGGCCAGATCCACCAGCGCCTGCGGCGCATTCGCCGATAACTCGACTCTCAGACGACCCATAGATACCATCTGCAGTAGCGCTGTGTCTGGGAGTTGTCGCCCCGAGTCGGTCGACTTCGCTTGCGCATAAGGTAGTCCGTGGGAGTCCAACTCAGAAAGCACGACTCCAAACGAGAAGATGTCCGCCTTGTCGTCGTAGCGCTCGCCCATCATCACCTCTGGCGCCATCCAGAGCGACGTCCCCACCCCCGCAGTCATCGTCTTGTCGCTGCTCTCCCTTGATACCCCAAAGTCCGTCACCTTGGCGTTCAAGTTGTTGTCCAGCAGAATGTTCCTCGACTTGAGGTCGCGATGCAGCACGATCGGGTCCAGCGAGTGCAGGTACGTGAGCGCATGCGCGACGTGGAACGCGATCTTCACTTTGTCGTGATCGAAGCCTTGGGGACGATGCTCCTGGGCCTCAAACTTGGTCAGAAGCGCTCGGAGATCACCGCCTTCCATGAACTCGGATACCACGCACAGATCTGTGAGTGAGTCCCAGGCGACGCCAATGAATCTGACGATGCGAGGATGCTCGAGCGACGCCATGAGCTTCGTCTCGTTCAGGAACGCGTTGATCTGGCGCAGGTCCTTGCGCGTGTGGGGTAGCAGCGTCTTGATCGCGACTTGTTGGTCCTTGTACTTCCCAACATGCACTTCGCCGTAGCCACCTCGACTCAGCAGGCTCGACGCGATCACTTTGTCCAACGGGATGCGCAGCGCGATGACCGCGTCGTCGTCCCACATGCTGCGCTCTTTGCCTCGCATGGACGAGAACTCTGTGCCATTTGCAGATCCAAAGTACGTGTAGTTCCCTGTGCGTGGTGTGAGAACCTCCAGATCGAAGTTTTTGTTTCCGGTGTGCGCATTAGAGTCGTCACCGCGAACCGCTTGCTTTCTTTTGCGAAAGAACCGGACCACCAGGTACACCATGATCGCAATGATCGAGGTGCCTGCGAGCGTCATGCCGGCGATCAGCGGCACACTCATTTGATCTGCAATCGATAGTATCAGTAGAGAACACAATATCGCACGTGAGCTCTTCGTAGTGACAGGTAGCTAAACAGTTCAGATACTACCTACCAGTCGAGCTGGAAGCTGTATCCATGAGGTCGGACAAATCGCTTGCGACGCCTGAGGACGAGCTGCTCGCGGCCGCTGCGAGAGCTCGACGAGTGAGATGCGCGTAGTCGTCGCTGCCGCCATTTTGGGTCCTGAGTGACCGCATCATCGCTGCTACTGTTGGGTCTGGGTCTGTCTGTGAAGAGATGTCTACAAATGATGCGAGTTGAGGAAGGCGGTGGCACTGAACCAATGGGAAAGTTGATGCTCTTTTGACGAAGTGAGCAGACAGCACGAGGGGGAGTAAACATGGAATCGTTAATCGAGATTTACACATGAAAACAGCAGCGCATAAGCAATCGTAAACAAAAAACAGTCCAGCCATCCATATCTGAACGTGCAAATCCAAAGGACCCCCATCAACGCAAATTGGCAGCCCAACATCATCGTGTCTATGGAACTTGCTGGTATTGCTTTCAGTTTCTTCCAGTCATTGGGCTTTCTGTTTCTTCCTCTGCGACCTTGCAGTTCGAGTGTACAGAAGTCGGTTGTTCCCTCTGACGAGATCATCAGATTGAGGTATCAGAGTCGCCGATGCCTCGACCAGGATTCTCCAATCAATCAATCACGATGTTTAGGTGCAACCACTATGGTCATTGCATTGGTATCAAGGAATTCTCATGTACTACGGAATACACTTGCTTGTCGAACTTTCTTTCTGCAGCTTCAGCGGCTGGTGCAAATTCTGTGAAAGACCTTGATCGACATCACCAAGCTCCAAGGAGTACATAATATCTCTGGCGCATCAGATGAGCTGGACACCAAATCGTCCGGTTGCTGTGAAAACTCGTAAAGTTTGTTAGCCACGCACGCAATCTTCACACGCTGCACTGGATTCGTGGCGTACATCATTCGAATCAAGTTCCATTGCGAATCGCTCAAGCAACTTTGTCGGAGTGGGAGAGTTTCTCGGTTGACATGACGCCGAACAGCAGCGTCCACCAAACCTCCCAGGGCAACTGACCAGTCATCGCTTCCAGGGTGCACATCCGAACGAATAAACGTCCGACACGAGGGTCAGGCGACCGCCGCGGATGTACTTGAAGGGTCTCTCACTGCTGCACTCCCTATTTCTCCGGACTAATGTTCACTTCCGCGCTCCTCAGGATGCAACTCAAGCCAAAGTCCGTGACCTTCGCGTCGTCGTCCGCACCGATCAGCACATTGTCACACTTGAGATCGTTGTGCAGGATGTTCTGCTAGTGGAGGTACCGCAGCCCAAGTGCCACTTGATGCAGTAGCTGCCAGTGCTCCACATTCGCACCAAGCTTGAGAAGAACCTTCGCCGACGCGAGACGGCTGTGCCTACACGCAGCGATCAGTGGAGTATCGTCTTCATCGGGACCAACTTCGTCGATCAAAGCTGCATCAGATCCAGCGCTCCCCACGTATCGCCCTCACGACAAGCGGCAAGCAGCAGCTCAATTGGGGGTAGAGACGAAGATGAGAAAGCAGCGTCGAGGGTATTCATCTTTCACGGTGGTGTAGTTAGCTTTGCTTCGGGCGGGCTTGAGGTTCTGCAACTTGTTGCGAAATGGAAGCGCAGTGAGAATGAAACACCAGGGCGGGAAAAGTCAATTTTGCCTTGTATATTGAGTGTGTAATAAACGAGGTTATACTAAGCCATTAATCTCATTTTACTTATTATTAAGAGGCTTGCCTCGGAAAGAATCTTCGAAGAGGAGGCTCGATTTTCCACAGGGTGCTGCACTTTTTAGGCAAACACTCCTAACCCAAGTTAGTTAGGATTTTAGGATCTTCGCCTGTGTTGCGCAATTCTCAATTTGAGAGAAGCGGGAAAGCAATCACGCATTAGAGAACAAGCTCCATGAGCGTCATCAGCATGCTGCACGACGAGGCCTCGCTCAGGTGCGCTCGACATACTCTACGTATCTATTATCACTACGGGTCCCCTCGCTTACTGTGTGTACCACGCTCTTCTCTCTCTTCCTCTGTGTGTATGCGTATGTGCGTATACAGCTCGTACCTGAGCGAGACCGCGGGCTTCTTCGCGGACCCGCTGCACGCACATAGCTTCGCGCGCGTGGCGGTCGCGGGGCTCACGGCGATCGACCGCAGCATGCTCTTCTTTCGCGACTGCGCTTTGTGTCATCAGCGCATGCTTTGGATCGGTCGGCAGACGCGCAAGCTCAGCATTCAGCACAACAAGAACAGCACGGCTCGAAGCAAGACTGGAGTATCCAACAGTGAGACTGTGGTGGTGATGGTAGCAGGCAGCGGGGCGGATGCGGCTGTTTGCCAGTGCCTGCAGTGCGGTAAGTACACCCATCGCGGTTGCCTGTCGTTCGTGCACTTGGCGCGTCGCTGTCGGAGTCTCGAGAGCGATCTGGAGAGCTGTTTGAGTGCTGCAAGAGGAGAAGAACAGCCAGCATCGCGCTCGTCATCGTCCTCATCACTATCATTATCCTACAAGCTCCCGTCACTTTTTCCAGTGGTAAAGAAGCCTTCGGCGAACAGCAACAGCGCGTTGGCGGCAAAGAGCGAGAAGCAGCCGCCCCGGCTCTTCGGCAACGAGCACCTGCCTGCATCGTTCACGCTCTCGACGTTGATCGAAGAGCTCTCCAGGGATCCATCAGCGCCAGCATCAGTATCAACGAATGGACTAACAAACCCGAACGCCAAGCCAAAGTCCGCGTCTGCGAAATCAGCCAAGGTCGCTCGCCGCTTGGCACCGTTTCTCGCAGCGGGCGGCGTGCTCGGCGCGATCGCGCTCGGCCCCATCGGCGGCATGCTCGCAGGTTTGAACGTACTGGTTGCGAGCGTCGGCGTAGAAGCCATCGCGGCAGGCGTGGGGCTCACAGCCGCGACAGCAGCTGCTGCGACAGTCTCACACAAGAAGAAACTGCGGAACGCGAAGAGAAAGCTGGAGAAACTGAAATCAGGCGAGTGGGCCATGGAGATTTGCTGGAACTGCAAGAAAGCGTACCAGGGTGTACCGTCGGACGAAGCATTCCGAAAGGATGCCGAGTTCTCGCGCCGCTTCCAATCGCCTCTAGTGTATAAAACCAGAGAGGGAGAAGACGAGGTTGGCGGTGAAGATGGTGATGGGGATCAAGATGAGAAGACCGAGAGAAGACCGGAAGGGATCCCAAGTGCTGACGAGGTGTACGCGTTCCTGTTTGGTCTCTTTTCATCGTCGAGCGAGTTCCTGAGCCAAGTGAACGTGCAGCTCTGCGCTGCATTTCGGGAACGGTTCAACGCGCGCTCCAATAAACCTGCAGCTTCAGCATCAACTCAGAAAGCGTCGACGATCATGCGAGACACGCTGCAGGATACAAAGATGTACGTCGCGCACATCATGGGGGCGACGATGCAGAGCTTCCCCAGCTTAGCGAGCACGGACCAGGCACTGTCCAGCTGTTCGCAAGCGATTGAGCGGATCGTGTACGACGATATCTACGCGATCGTGTTTCGAGAGTTTGAGACTGCGTTCGTGGATGCCGATGCAATTTTCCATGAAAATGTCGACCGCATTCGCAGAGAGCAGCGCGATCGTCCAGTATCGTTGCTGTACTACCGAAGTTCTTCTTCTGTTGGTACTGGTGGTGCTGCTACAAATGAGCCACCAGTCCTCCACGAAGATCTCCAGATCGCCGAGCAGAAATTGGTCGAGATGATTCACAGCACATGTTCACCATTGAAGAAGCTCGAGCTGTTGTGTACTGCGTTCCGAGCGATTTGCTGTTTCGCGGACCAGTTGCACCAGACCGCGTCGAATGCCGACATTCTGATCCCGATCGTGTGCTCGCTGCTAATCTCGTCACCGCGACTTTCGTGTGACTCCAGTAGCAGCAGTAGCACCGGGAACAGTAACAGCAACAGCAGATCGAAGCGCACGTTTGTTTCTGAGATCGCGTTTATCTCGTTCTTCACGAACGGCGGCGGGAAGGGCGTCGAAGGATACGTGCTGACGACTTTCCAGGCGGTGGTCCAAGTGATCGCGGCGGTGGATCTCTTGAATGGCCCTGCGAAAGAGCTGGAGCTGTTCATGGACGATGAAGAGGACGACCAGGACACGGAAGACGAGGAGTTCTTTGACGCAGTGTCGGGAACCTAGACGAGGTGTGAGTGTTTGTTTATGAGTGAGGTAGTATGGTGTGGTATGATGGTGATGAAATTGCGTTCATCGAGTGTGCAAAATACAAGAGAACGTAGATGAAGACAAGGGTTCGTGTGGTTGCAACCTTGGTAAGATAAGATGATGCCACTGATTTGAAGGATGTGAGATCATTCAAACTTGATTGAAGTGTTTGCCTGATGCCGAGAACAAGTGTTTGCTAACGAACTTGAACTCCTCTGAGCGATGAACCGACGAGAGCAACTGCGATTTTTGAAGAGTGCGATTGGAGCCGAGTGGTCGTCTACGAATGAGACAAATAGATGGTCTTTGATCTATCCGTGAACGAACTTTGTTCTGCCTATCTGATGCGTTCACAAGGTATAATATTTATCATGTACTCTGAGGCGCGATTTGGTATCCGCTAGCTTTATCGCGTCGCAGCATGGGACACAATGCCTCAAATGATTTTTGGTGTGCGGTTGTGTGATTTAGGCACAGTACCCATCTCGCCATTCACTTTCTTCCGATTCGTCTACTACGATCGAGCGACGACGTTCGCCATGTCGTGAGCTCTCCTCCACACAAAAGTCAAATCTGAATAAGCAGCGCACGCTCCGCCAGTAAAGTTGATCTTGAAGGAAGTGTATGAGAAGTCGGCCTTCTACGTGCGCTCAGTCTCTTCGAGGCTCACGAGCCGAATTAGTGCAGTGACAACGTTTGCTCCTTCCTGGGGCATTGTGCCTTGTGCTATTAATTGTCATCTCGTTGCATGCGCAGGTAGGTATTGTAATACTGGAGCAGATGGGAAGACTAATCGTTGCCCATGGATATTATAACTTCTTACTTCAATTTCCTTATGTACGGTGTCACTTCTAAAACGCTGCACGGCCATAACCTACTTGTTGGTCCAGTTACTATACATACTTCTCGCCTGCTACTACCTAATAACTACCACTTAATTGCGAATACATACGAAACTACATCAGCTGGGTGTCGTGCTCGAGTGATGCGATGAAGAAGTCGAGCGATTCTTCAAGCGACGGCAACTCAAAGAACTCCTCGTCTTCTCTATCGTCGCTCACTGAGCCGCTCTCATTCTCCTCCAACAAGGACTGCAGTTGCTGCTGGTTGATCATCATCAGTGGAGGGTTTGTAGATTCGCTGCTGCTCTTGGTCTCTTGGTTTGTCGGGCTCGCCGCTCGCACGGGACTGGAAGAAGGTGGGGGCGACGATTCTCCAGTCATCTGCCTCATGATCTCGGCGGCGACGCGCGGCCCGTTCATCATCTTGCAGAACTCGAGGATGTCGTCTTCGATGCGGTGCTCCAGGCGCGCCCAAGTCTTGCGGCCCTTGCGCAGTCCGCGCATGCGGCGCATGATCTTCTCATAGTACTTCTGCGTGTGGGTTTGGACTTGGCGCACCGAGCGCGTGCCGACGAACTCAGCGATGGTCAACCAGGGGCCCTTCGGGTGCTGCTTGATCGCGTAGAGGAACCGGTCGTGCTCTTCTTCCGTCCAGATACCATTGTTCATCATCTTCGATGCGGGTGTCTAGTAGTGTAGTGACAGATAGTGTCTTGATTGGTTGGTAGGCTGGTTGAAGCTCCAACACGTGAAATTGGGAAGTGAGCTACGGACGTCCTTGACATAATTTTGTTTCGCAGCCGACCGTCAAAAGCAGGTGGTGAGCGGATGTTTGGACTCAACAGCCAGACGAATCAATCACCACATAGGAGCAAACGACTGGTGGCATGTCAATCACACAGCACTAGAGCGCCAGTAGCCATCTGTAGTTTGGTAAGGCAGTCAGTCAGTCGCAAAGCAAGGAGCACCTCGTTCAAAGCAGGGCAGCGGCCTCGACACCGCCCGCGTCACCAACGCACTCAACCAACATGCTAAAGAACTCCCTTAGAGAGGGGATCAAATGCGATGGATTAGCACCATGTGGGTTGAAAATTTTCAATGTCGAGGCGACGGGAAATCGCACGCCACGGGTAGCTAGGTGCTACCACAGCGCTGTTACTTACCAATCAACACAGACTCTCGAGGTTCTTCCTTGTATAAATGGGACAGGCAGGCTTGGCTCAAATAAGCCATCTCTACCAAGTGCACGATCACGATCGACTGTGGTTATTGCGATTGATAATCAATCGGAGGCAGAATCGTTTTCGTAATTGTGCAACGTCTGAGTGATGTGTGCCACAGCATACCCACTTGAGGTGGACTATTTCTTCACAAGCTCGAAAAAACTGCCGAGATAAAACCGAAAACGGCTCGATTTCATGTGGACATTGATGGACAGTCCTAACTTCAACATACACTCTTTTCTACAGTATCTGATACTTTCACAAGTGTATCATCAGTGTAAAACAGCGAAACAGGGAGCATGGAGAGCTCCTTTGTGTCACACGCACTAATCAAGAGTGATGCGTTGGGGTGGAGACATGATATGCCGATTGCCAAGCAAGTAGGAGCCCCATCCTCCCGCCCTCATCCCGAAAATTTCGCCATTTTTTACAACAACATGTACCATGGCAGTGAGAGTAAGAGATGCACATTGCCGTTTGCAATGTAACCCTACTAAAGACAAGCTCCTCGTCAACGCCACGCCGTCCATCATGCACAGAGTGTACATGATGGACGGCGTGGCGTCGACGACTTTGAGCAGTATACTTTGAGGATCCTGCTACCTTTAAAAGCTGCTATGGGTGTAAGCATTGCAATCGGGTCCAATAGCATTACAGTGGCGTCACGTGTTGAGCTACTTACTTCGTGTGTGTGTGTGTCTGTTTGTTTCGTTGATGTCTTCGTGAGTCTGTTCGTTGATGTCGTTGATGAATTACCTGTATAATGATTGTCAATGCCTATGATACGAGGTCATCTGTGTCAATGAGTGCTGACTCGGCCTCTTTAATTTTGTCAAATGTACAGTTCAGCGTCAGCAAGGGGTAATTACCGACCTTTTTATTCCCCAAGCCCAAGATCGCGAAATTTTTCACCAAATTTTTCACTTTGGTTGTGCTCGATAAATGAAACCGTGACGAAGATCACGCACGCCATTTGCGCCACTTGATCCATTATTCACGACCTACAAAACAACATCACAATAATGACTTGGAGACACACACTGATCAGGTTTCGTTTACGTTGACGACGCGTTCAACCATTTGTTCTAGTCTCTCCACGAACTACGTGGAACAACTCTCCCCTTAGCTCCTCACCTCACCACCTCGATTCAATACAGATCTTTGGGATGCGCGCATGCATATCTGCGCATTAGAAACCCCCATTTCGCGTGGCGGTTGTTCGTGGTTAACTTGTCAATGGGGCTGTTGTTGTTATTGCAGCTCATCCACTTAACTGCACACATGAAAACTGAAGCACTCAGTTGTTCCTGCCCATGTGTAGAGCTCATTACCGGCCGGCCAATTTACCAGCATCATTTCTCCCTTTCCAGGACATGCGTGGTTCAGATGAATGTGCAAGATGTCACAATTATTACCTAAGACTATTTTTCGGCAACTGGAAGCAAATGGAGCAACAAACGACAACGCTCGACAAATATTTAGCCAGGTTGCACCGTTGGGATCGGTTTCATTGATGTATCAATGCGTCTATGGCGTTGGGTTCGCCCACGTGTGTAATAGGCGCAATGAATGGATGCGTTGTTACGATCAACATTTGACATTTAATGTCGTGTAAATCATGCGAGATTATTCCCGCTCAGGTGAAACAAACAGTAGCTCTTGAGCTGCGCCGCGCGAACGAATGAATGAGCAAAACCCTTCCGATCTCGTCTTTTTGTCTTCAGTATGGTTGACTGATGCATGCATGAGAATAGTAACTTCAGTTCTTCTTCTCCATCTCGAAGGAATACAGAGGAGAGCAATCGTGTCTCTCTTAAAAGGATTTGATCTATCATTCATGCCTATTAAGTATGGTCATGGCGATAGCATCTGACCGACAACAGAGCTTGAAAGAGTGCCGTAGCAGGAATTCCCAATGTTGAAAGCAATGAGGAATCGCACGTACGTGTACGTGGTCGCCTATATCGTTTACCCATAAACCCTTTGAACGCGTTGGCGTAAGCTGAGCACAGCAATGAATCTAGTGTAACCTGGATTGACGTTCAAACAGATGCGAGATCACGATCGACGGAGGCCATTAAGAGAGGTAGGTACTCAGTGGATCTTGTTCCATAAGTGCTTCGTGTAATTGCTAGACGTAGTTGCCCAACCACTGGAGGTGGGCTATTTCTTCTCAAGCTCGAGAAAAATCGGGAGGAAAACTGAAACGGCTCGATTTCAAGTGAACACAGATGGACATTAATTTGCAACTTCAACATACACTCCATGCATCTGATACGCTCCCATTCATATCGTCAGCACCGTAGTTCTTATAAGTCCAGACTACCTCGGCCAGTGTGAACCACCAAGGCAAACAAATCGAGAGCTCTTGTGACACACATTGCAACGATGAGGGAGCTATCAGGTTGGAGACATGAACTCAGCGTCCCATCTCCTCGCCCTTTGCTGAAATTTTCACCATTTTCATAGAGGCCGTTGCAATGGAGTTGTTTACAAGCGATATGAGATGTGATGCGCTTTGGTATGGGCTTGTACACTCGCAAAGAGTGGGGCGAGGATGCTCGACACGGACGAGCAGCGTACGTTGGATATGATATTTCGTCACTATCTCCAGAGCTACTATTGCTTCATATTGTCTACATCTATGAAATTTGCATCTGGGACCTCCTCGTTTTTTACGTTCGAGACTCAAGCAGACAGCTTTTTACAAATGTAATTACATTTTCCAACTCGTCTAGCGAAGACCAATTGTTTGGT